>UXUI01009618.1:0-13802 GCA_900576705.1 Enterobius vermicularis
AAAAAAAAAAAACCCGTGAATTCGCTTGCGATCTTCGAGCGCTGTGCTGTGGTTTTTTCAACTCATCTAGCTCTTTTGAGGCCACCCCCTGTGCTTTATTTTTGGCTTTTAACGGCGGTTTCTACAAAGTAAGATTTCAAAATATCTGTTACTGTTAGTGGATAGTTTTGAAGTCCAACTTTACCATTTAGTTTGCTGAAAGTCAGTAGTTTTATAGAAGGAAAACGTATCAAGCCGGTGGCGAGCTACAACCTGCTCCTGTTACAGGTGACATACTGAATAACAGTAGTTTACTTGAAAGTTGCTACTATGGTGCCACAACGCTTATAACTATTATAAAGTTTTAAGAATCATTTGTGTGCGTAGTGTTCCTGAAGGAATCCTTTTAAAAACATCAATTTTTTGTTGTTCGGAAGATTATTGATGGTAACGTAGTTACTCAATTTATTGATCTACTGTGCGTCAATAATTAAAAGTTGCTGAGAAGTGTGATTTTACCAGGTAAGATTTAAAAATAAGTACCAAACACTCTTGCTGTCTTAGCTAAAAGTCTTTTTCAAGCGAGTAAAAACTATATTACGCATATTCTTCTAGAAAGTATCTAAGATAATGAAAACTTAAATTCCTTGTTTCGTGTTATGGGAAATGGAATTTGAAATTAATTAGATAATTTAGTTTACAACGACTGACTTTGAACTTATTGTGAAAGAAATTACAAGCTGTTTTCTTATAAGTTTAGAAGCGAAAATACAGTTCTTATGTTGTTGGAAAAAACGTACTTCTGTAAGATTTTCAAGAGCTAATAAAGCTTAGTCTAATCGTCTCTGTTTTGGAATGCAATGCACTGGTTTGATGTTTGGCTTTGCAAAATGCCAGACGCTTAAAATTGGCTAGGAGTGGTGCTAGGAAGGCGAAAGGAAAGTAGAATACCAAAAGTAAAAGATCGCGAAAAATTGAGAATCTACTTTGTGCTTCATTTCGCCATACTTTTTTGTGCTCTTTCTCGTACGCTTTCTAATGCTTTATTAATTGAAGAATGGAACAAAACTGTGAAAAAAAAATAATTTTTTTCCTTTGCAAATTACGAAAACTTTATTTGATGCAACATAATTTGACCAAAAGCAACTCTATGATCACTCTATGAAATTGTTTAGTTTATTTAAAGGTAAACAAATTACTAGCGTGGTGTTTAAAAAAAAAAATCATGGAAGAAGAATATTAAAATTAGCATTTTTGAGAAGATTATAAGTAAGCCTGAAACTTTTGAAAAGCATTGGTGTCATGAATATAATTTATAAAAGTCGAAATTCCAAAAACTTGGGAAAACTACTGTGAATAATAAAGAAAAACCAAAAATTAGGAAGTTTTGCTTGCTGGGAAAGTTTTTCAGATTGATAAAATGTCTGTTAAAGATTATCACTGAAGAAAGAATCCTGCGGCACCGAGGTGTTTCTGGTGCTGTTGTTCTTTTTCACTGAACTGCCTTATATTGAGACAGTGATATCTTGACGGCTCAGGCCATCATCATTGTCATCTGTCAAAATAACTTCGATTCTGATTCTGTCATCAGGCATTCCGCCACTTAAATTCAGCGAAATTGTCTGAAAATGCTTGGCAGAAGCACACTGCTTAATTTTTACCATTTATTTTTCTGCATAAACTGGTCAAAAGATTCAGTTACTTGATTGTTCGTAGATTATTTACGATAAAAAAATAGTCACTAAATTATTCATCTAAAAAATAATTTGTATTTAGCCATGCAACTGATAGATCACTGTGAACAGTAGCATTCTAGGCATACAAAAGCTTCCTAATGTACAAAAAGGACAGTAATCTACTTTTAATTTTAGGATGTGTAAAGGAAAAAGAAAGCAGAAGTAAATCCCCTAAAAATATTTGATCTTTGGCATTTTTAAACAAAAACAGAAAAGTGGTATTCAGTAAAAAAAAATCTAGCTTTCTTAGAATATCAGACAAAAGATTATAAAGATTAACCAAACGCCGACAATTCTGAATTTTACAATAAATTTATTCACAAATTGATTTTGAAAATATTGCGATTTTTGCAGTGATAAATGTATTCGGACATAGCTCAAGTTTATTTTTCTTATATCCATTTCGGTAGCGTATCCAACAGTTGCACCAGTTTGGAGTGATACCGGTTGAGTGAGCTGGAGCGAGATTTAATTGACGTTAATAAAGTGGACAGAAATATACTGAACCTATTGTTGAAATCGACTTCTTGCACCTCAGTTTTTTCTGCTTAGTGTTATCGACAATTCGATTCTTCCGATATATGACCTTTTTTACATTTGTACCATGACTTTGAAGCACTAGAGCCCTTCAAGACAGTAAGCAGTTGTATAAATGATCATTTGGTTAATCGCTCATCCATCTGTATGTTTCATGTAGTTGATATAGTTTCAACTACTGGCGCTGATATTAAGTCAACTGCTGTCACCAGTTCACTGGGAGGCGATATACAGTTGTTAGGGGAACGGTAGAACAATAGGCGAAAATTTATTTGGTCAATGTTCATTTGAACAGGATTAGATTGAATTATTGTCTCAAAGGAACGAAGATTTAAAGTAGAATATAATTGCGCAATTTCATGCAGCTACTAAAAAACCCTAAGAAGGGCAAAAAAGTGAAAGAACGGGGATGCATTAGATGTTAGACAAAAAGTCGATCAACTCACCTCATTGATATTGCTAAGGCTTTAAAGCGATGGTTGACAGAATGAAATTTTGCTGCAGAAACCAAATTTTATCAATTGATCAACTCGTTAGAATGCTTCTTGTCTGTAATCATTTAAATTCGCATCATCAGGAAATATCAGTATTGAGAAGAAAAAAGAGAAGAATATAAATGGCGAAAAGAATTTGCCTAAATCTGAATGCTTCTATCATTGTAATAATCGCAACATTTTTAATTTATTTATTTTATTTTATTTTATTTATTTTGTTTCGTTTTATTTTATTTTTCTTTTTTTTTTCAAATGATGTGATAACAGAATTTTGAAATGTCTCCGTTTGTATTGACGTTTATCATCTTTTATCTGTACTTTCATAAAAAAGCTAAATTTTTTTCCATTGTTTCCTTATCCATTGCTGCATATACTCTGTTTTGCTTGAAAACTTCGTTTGCCAACTGGTTAAAGTAGATTTATATTTGCCATTTTTTAACCTTTTCAATTTAATAAATATAATATTACAATTTTTTGTACCAGACATCCTCACAATGATTAGAGTAATTGCGCTAATCTTCCATCTGCTCGGCTGCATACCATTAATTTTCACTCAAGATTTAACGGTAATTCTTGCATTCAATTTTATGCCTGTCGCTTATCATCAACAAATTTTTCACCACTATCACTAGTTTTAGATATTCCATTTGATTCACTATAAATCCTCACAGCATTACGATGTTCACAAGCTTTTTAAGCAACTTATCTCTCTAACTTAGAAGAAACGTGAAAAAAAATTTTTTACATTTTTCCGTAAAAAAAATACCCGTAGTAGTCCTGTCACTTTCCTGAATAAGCATAGAGGCTTTTTATTGTATGCTGACATTTAAAGACGCTAATCATTTCTTTAATGGCTTCATAATTAGAAGGAATGTGAGGTAGGACGTCGTTATGCGACGGGGCCGTGCAGTCCGATGTATTTGGTTTGCAAACCTGAACATTTTGTTGCTGTTATGAATTGTCCAGAATACAACGTTTTTGATCCGGATAGACAGATTTGTGTTCTAAACAAAGTTGGTTGTAAAAGCAGTTCGTAAGTTCATTAATTACTGCAAATTACCTCAGTTATTATGTCAGTCATCTAGACTAGATTAAAAACTTGTTTAAGTTAATGTTCAATACATAAAATTCCGCTATCAATTTTATAGTCACTGCCTAGAATAAATGGTTTTCAAAAAATCATAAAGCTAAATGTTTTGCTCAATTGGAACGAAAAAATAACAAAAAAATTGAGCATAAAACAAACAAAAAAACTAATTTTAGCTAAGCATCTTTTAGGCTACTGCGAAGCATAAATGATGGAACGCCTGTTGACGAACTTGAAGTTGGGACTATTTTCGCAGAAGAAGTTAATGATGATCCTAAGCGTCAAAATGCTGTTGTCTTCAGAGATGAAGATCCAGTAATTAATGATGGTGACGCTAAAGATATCATAGTATCGCAAAGATCTTCGATCGCTGGTAATCTTTAACAACTTGAAACGTTTTAACCGCTCAAAGTATCTGTTCAAAATGCTTCCAGTACAGACGTATCAAAATAGGCCATTGTTAACATTTAAATATAGCTTATTCAGATACTGATTCCTCGGATGGAACCAAAACACTAATGGAGCACCCATCAAGACAGCATACACAAAGTAAGATTGCCCACAGAAGACCTTGGCCAGAAGTTGGCCAATACTTGGAAACTTCTGTAAGACCGTTCCCTCTGTTATGGTCTTCAAACGATGTTTCTGGACTCGGCTATAGCTACGTCACGACCTACGAACAGCCGTTACTGCCACCAATTTTACAACCGGCTCTCTACGACGAGTTCAACGTTCACTTACCGGTTCGGCCAATTTTTTTCGCTGCCTTCATGCCACCTAGGGCTACACTTTTAGACCAGTTTGACGTCGCTTAAAAAAACAAAAATCTCTTTTGAACATACTCACTTACTGAAAAACTATAACGTATTGATTGTAATGTAATCAAAACTAAGCGGTTCAAGCAGTTCAATCAATTTCCCGAAGGCCTGCATAAAAGTGAACGAAGCCTTAGTAGATTAGTTGACTGAGACCTACTTCTTCCACTAACTTTCCTCACAATACACTAGACAAACCACTTTAAGCACCAAAGATTTCCCAACATCTTTAACTTGGAAAAGCTCTGATCTTATTCCCCTTAAATTGATGTTATAAACAGAACATCTTTTAGTTAGTTTTTTATTAATTGAGGCCCTTCTATAACTATAAACTTCCCTTTCTAAATTACATTTCTGCAGACTTAGAGGTTCTACTTCTGTTTGTAAACCTCCAATTAATTCTAATTCCAACGTCCTCTTCTCAATTTCTCAATTTCCTTTTGACTTGAAAAATAGTCAATAAATTGGACAACTTTGGTGTAGCATTTTTTTAAAATACCACAGCACTGTTCTATCAACCTCCTCCTTGCCCGCACTTAAAAGGGCTAAAAGCCTATGATCCGAACAAGCTCCCCTAATAAATTCATGCCGAAGTAAATCTTCCGACATAAAAAAAATATTTGCTACCTGAATACGTCAGTCTACGCGGCTAACAATTCAGTTCGAAACGTGTCCGACCGCGTCCTTTCTACTGCAAAAATCACCGCTGTGTATATTCACGCGTCCTCCAAACCAGTTTTGCTTCGGGCTTCAAAACAGAATTTCAAACTTTAAATTTGTTTCCCAACGCTTACTTGCAATGACTACTCTTAAGGCCTAGGAGATTCCAAGAGTGTTTCTCAACTCAATTTTGAAACGCGGTTTACATTCTTATAAAGTAAATAATTACTGCTTTATTCGCTTGCTCATGTGTTCTTAAATATTTGAAACGTTAAAATACCGGTACTTTTCATCACATTAACTTGTTCAAACGACAAGAATAAAATATATCAGTGCTTTCATAAATGTTCTATTTTCAATATTAACACTTGTTAACGTTCGAGGATATTTTTACAAATCGAGAGAACAAAAGAATCACGCCTTTCTTGTAAGTCAATAGACGGCTGGATCTGGCAGTCACAAATCGATAGTCATTCAAAAACCCTCGTAGTAATGCGTCCGCCAATCGGTATACTTTTCCTGAAAAAACAACCAAGAAACTTAAGTGGCGGAACAAATCAGCACTTAATTCCTCCGTCACTCCCAAAGAAAAACGAAATTAAGAATCAATTTACTTCAGGAAATAAAATACTGAAGTCGATGGTTTTTCCGTCCGTCTGAGATTCTTTTAATCGCTTCATAGATGGATGCTCAGGTAAAGGCAAAATATATGTACCATTCTCTCGCTTTGGGACTTCCCATAATTCAGGCCTTTCTGCTTTACACCGTTCCAGATATTCTTCCGCTTGGCGTTTTTTGATTTCATATTTTTCATTTTCCATCACCCGCACTTTTTCCAGCTGTTGAAAAGTAATTATTAAAAAATATTATCACTAATGAAGAAACTCTGATGGCTGAGTCATCTCTGATGCCTGCTTATAGTGTGCAGAAATGAAAGACGTTATAAGAGGTGAAAGTTTAAGTAAACCTCAACAGCTTCGTCCTTATATCGCAAAAACCACCTTTATTCATATTTGGTAAAATAGACTAGGATACTTAGCATTACAGTAGGCAGAACTTACTGCATCAAAATCCTGTGTAGTACCAATTGGGGCTACACACCAATCGCCAGAATCTGATGTGTGGAATCCATGAGCAACTTTGCTTCCTTTTCTCTTGCTTTTCTTAGAGATTTTAGCTTCTCCTCTATACCAATCAAGTCCTTCATACTGTTTGTTCGAAAATCCTTTTTCTGATTTTGGTGAGCTCCATGCCATTGTGAACGCCTGAATTAAAATATTTCAAAAAACTAAAAGTTTAGTCTTCATGAATGCACAACGATAAAATGGAATTGATGGGATAACCAAACATACAGTATTTTCAAGACCTGTTAATTTTTATTCGTTCTTCTAAGAGGACGAAACGTTACATGACAGTTAACAAAAGACTGTGTTAAACTCAGAGACTCTCAAAAAGCATTATGAATTCACTGCATCTTTAATTGAGAAATTTTGTTTTCATTTACAAAGTGGAGCATCAGGATACACCAGTATCGCTAATTTTCCTTTACAAAAAAACGGCACTCTAGACGACGTCCTCGAAGCTGACATACATAACTAACCTATTTCCATCAAAAAACTCAAGTTGTAAAATTTTAAGCAAAGCACGAAAAGCGAATTGCTCACGACGTTTTCGTTTGGAAATATACATGAAACAGTTTTTCCACTTCTCTTTTGCATTATTTATGAAAGGCAAAAACAAATTGTGACTGTTCCCACTTTCTATCCTCAGTGTTTGAGAAAACCAACAGAGCTAACAGCAGAATACGGATAAATTATGAATTCTTTTATTTAAATCTTCCTGCAGTTTAAAAATGATAAGTTAAATTTTAACAGCAAAAGAGCAGCGGTGATCCTTTAGGCCCAAAGGCGCCAACTAAGTAGAATTTTCTACGCTCTAACAAAACTGGGCACACGAACAAATGTTAATTACATGAGAAACTTTAAATTCGCAGTTTCATTAGCGTACTGGCGGCTTGCGAAATTACGATCTCAAAACGAAATCTGAATATCATAAACAAATTGAAAATTTTATAACGAATAATTAATTCGGAAAAAATGGTTATAAAAGACATTTGTAAAAAAAATTGAGCAAAACTTTATTTAAGTGGAGACAAATAAGAGCCAAAAATCTAACTTGAAACTGTATTCACATAAAGTCACTCACTTTTTGAATTACATTGCAACTTTGAAAATTTGGGTGAAATAAGCCAAAAGTAGTCGAAGTGCCTTCAATTCGTCAACAACTAAACTTAAACAATCGTTTGCGGTGTCTGGAAGTACACCAAGTTCAACTAGAGGAATTGTCACTGGGTTTCGGGTTGACGAGCAAGCGCTTTTTCAAACCTTTGATTCCATAACCCCCATCCGCTTGACTTGAGTGGCGCTTGGCCAAAACCCTTCAGGGATTCCGGAACGTCCCTGAATTACTGTCGACTTGCACCTTATCAATTATTAAATGTTAACTTTTGGTTGGTAATTGCTACTTTCTTGTAGTGGTTATTGGACAACTAGTCGCCTTCAAAATTATTTTCATTTTCTTCAGTACTCAATTTGATTGGTGGTTTTAATAGATAAATTTGCAGCGGTTTTAGCAGAAAGCTGTGATCATAAAATTTGCCGTTATTATTGAAAGTGGCCAGTGCTACCATCTGCTTTTTTTATTTTATTGACGTAAACTTTATTCAATAAAAGTTAATTAATCTGGCAGATACCAGGGTTTAAGAATATGTGTAATTCATTTAATTTTCCTCTCAGTAAAGTTTCCGTTAATCAACCGTTTTTGATGCACAGCCCAGCGTTGAATGAACATAGTAGAGTTCAAATTAAATATTAAACTGCTTATTGGAGAATGGTAAGTATGGACTGTGTAACCACTTACAGTGGCTAATTATATATCGATGTAGTACTTTTGTAAAATGACGAATAAAACGGCGTACGAGCTTTAGCTGATTTATCTATTTTTGGTCAAATGTTAACCCAACCCTAGCGTGCAAATGAATGAAATTACTGATTTAATTCATATGCTTAAGTACTTCATTACTATTAATTTTTTTCAGTAATGAGGCTTAATTAGTATTTAAGTAAAAAAAGCATTATCTGAAGATTTACTTTTGTATCCAGTACTTTATTTAAGCACTTGCTTCATATAGTTCTCCCATTCTTTCGTAAAGCAGATTTTTTATTCCAATAAGTTTGTGTAACAAGAAGAGGTTTTTAGTAGTATTAGTTCCGCCTAATCGCTAGTACAGTTACTAGCTGAAATGATGTCTAGTTTTGTGCCAGTTCAGAATATATCTCCAGTTTATTTCAATTATTTTCCTGTTCCGTCGATGATGAATAGTTTTTCGGACCAAACGGAGTTACCATCCCAAAGTTAGTTTTTTTCCTGCAAAACATTTTCTTTCTCACTGCTGTAGAATAAAAAATCTTTGTCATTAAACAACGTTGCGAGGACAAATCCTTTATTTTTTCCATTGTTTTTAGTTACAGTGTTAACTGTCTGGTTTTTATTGTTGTCCTCAAAACCGCAGATACAATTTTCGATTTGTGCATACGCCTTCTTTATTCAAACCTTTTTTTTTTTTCGAGGAAAGGGTTTCAATTAATTCATAAGAGCAAGTGTTTATTAACCAAGCGAAACTGTTTGGATAGAGGGTAGTATTCTTGAAAGGACCTGAAGCAGTAAACTTTTTGGGGTCAAGAACAATTTTTCAGTAGTGGCTCTTCCTTCACTAAAGGGCGAGTTACCATCACATAAAACATTTTGCGCGATTGCTCGTTGGAGTTCACTGTTTGACTTAATAACCTCTCTTTATCGCATAGAAGTGCAAAATTTTCTACTTTTACTACTAAATAACCTTTTTCTATGTTCTTTAATAATTTATTTTGGATATGTTTTGTAATGAAGAAGGAATGGTAAAAACTTTTTGCTTTTTTAACTTGAGGTTTCACTTCTAAAACTAAAAAAAAATGAATTTTATTGGTTATTGAACTTTCTTAATAATCTTGGGAACAGATGAATGTTTCATAAAAATTCAGTTTGTAGACTTAAAGGTAGTATGACATCGTGTTCTGATAGATATTACTGCTGCTAAGTATTCAAGTAATAATCAGCAGTAAAATAAAATCAAAGAATTTTTCCTATAGGTTGGTTTCCCGATTTTTCAAATTTTAATTTTATTACCTATTTAAGGTTATGTAAGTAGTTGTAGCGAAGGCGCAGTGGCAACTCCTAACCAGGATGGAAGCGTGGTTGAGTATTAAATCTTTGGTTTCTACCCAGTGAAAATTTTCGTTTAAAACTGTTTTGGAGTTATACTTACTGTTGAAGAAAGTCAGGAATCTTGTAAAGTGCTAAGTTTTATTAATTTCTCTGCAATCCTTTATCGCTTACTTCACTGTCATTCTGAAACAATGCTTTTATTTTAGTTCGACGTCTCTTTCCCAACTCTTCCTGTGGTATTCCCAAACACATTTTCTTCTCCTGTAGCGTTCGTACAGTCCCCACAGCTTCCATTGTGAGTTTCGTTCTGAAGTTTTTGTAGTTATCATTTGCTCAGCGCTAAATTTAAATCTTTTAAGCATCTCGCTGGGGGTGAAACGTTTAAATACATGAGACACAATGTTTTTTTTATTTTTTATCAAACTCTTCTTTCTTCTACAGACGATATTAACACCTTG
Organism: Enterobius vermicularis; assembly: GCA_900576705.1. Classification (NCBI taxonomy): domain Eukaryota; kingdom Metazoa; phylum Nematoda; class Chromadorea; order Rhabditida; family Oxyuridae; genus Enterobius; species Enterobius vermicularis. Next base: position 10,030 of record UXUI01009618.1, read on the forward strand.
CACAATTTTTATGTTTCTCTTACCAGCCAGGGCTAGTCAAGCTTTGTTTCATTTAATGCTTATTTTGTTAACAAAGCTTTTTAAAATGCTTTAGTGCTTTATATCATTATAATGTTCTCCGTCTGTTTTAGAAATATACCAAAACCCAATGTTGCGGTAATGGCTGAAGTTCCGCTAGAGACCGTTTTAGATTCCGGATATTTGGAAAGGCTAGCAAACTTAAAAGGAACGGTCAAGTGAGTTTTGCGTCAACAGCTTCTTATATGTTCTATTCTTTTAATACTTCTGCACAACCATTTATTTTATGGTTTTTTTTTAAAAATTTGGTTTCAGAACCTTGTTGCTTATTGAGTAGCTGATTTGGTAAACTATGAATTTTAACTGATTTCAGCACGAGTAACAGTTGTGGTCTTACTTGTCAAAAATTACTGTTGTTCATTATTGTAGAAGAGGATCAAAAATGTTGTTTATTATTTGTGAAGACGGATTTTAATTATCAACGGTGTTCAAGCCCACCTCGGCTAGAGCACGACTTATTGCTCATTTTTAACGATTTAAAAATGTCTAAAACGCCTAGTTTTTTAGCGCTCTTGCAAGTATATTCCCATGTGAAAATCCGTTCATCCGCAAGAAACTGTACGATCATTTCATAAAATCTGGTACTTTCCCAATTGTTTGCTGTATGTGTTCAGGGTTCCACTTTGCTCAGGTTAACAAGATAACACATGCCATTAAAGTTTATCCAACTCTAGTTTCGTTGTCTTGGTACTTTTACTATGATCTTCTTGTCATTCTTTATTTAGGCGCTGATAGCAGAATCACGCGAAGCAGAATTAAAAATTGTTATGTCATTATTACGTAGTCATGTAACTAAGATTGCTATGGATCGTTATGGCTCTATTTTTCTTCAGAAAACGTTTCAGTACATGAACCCAAAGAAGGTTCATGCTTTGATTTGGGAAATTCAAGACCTTGAGCTTACTTTAGCTGTACACTGTTACGCAAGTTATTTTCTACAGGTAGAGATGATCTTTATACCCTTTTAACATAATATCTTTTGGAAGCTTGGCTTTTTTTTTGGATTTGTTACGCTGAAGTTGTTTTGTAAATTGAATTCATCGAATTCATTTATTGAGCAGAAAAAACACCAATATCATTTCCTGAGGAGTTATAAAACAAGATTTTTTTCTTTGTTTGATTTTAGGAGCTTTTTGCTTATCTGAAACCAACTCAGTACCAATTTATCATAGATGCCTTCACGTCAAGTAAAGAGAACTTTTGTTCTGTTGCCGTTGGGAAGTTTGGTTGTCGCTCGGTGGAAAGTGCTTTCGAAGTTGGTTATTTTTTTAGGACCTCTTGCACTGACTTAGCTGAAGTTTTCTTTTGCAAAAATTCAATAATAGTAATAATTTAAACAGTGGTATCAGCCTTCTGATTCAGCTAGAAGTTATTTAAACGGTCTAAAGGATTCATGTTTCTTCCAAAAATGAATTTTTAGAAGTAAAATTGAGATATGGAACTGATTTTGTTAAAAATTTATTGGATAGCTTTTTAATATGTCATGAGAAAAAATTGGTAGAAGCAAAAACGATTGATTTTGCTTGTATAACTTAATTAAGTAAATTTCGTCAATTATTTATTCGAACTGGATGACTTATATATTACTTCCAAAAGTTAATAACTGCTTAGTGTAGTTTTATGAAACACTTTTTTTGTCGTTTTTTAGAGTTTGCATGTGCACATCAAAAGGGGCTCTCGGATGAGTCATATCTTACTCGTGAGGCTCGGGAATGCGATAGTTGAAGGTGCAGATACGTTCATTGTGGACGAATATGGAAATTTTGTTTTGCAATTGGTTTTTAAAAGCGAACATCTTCGGGCTCAAGCAGAAGCTATAGTTCGTCGTTCCGTGTTGTGAGTCAATACATTGCTTTTAACTTGGCAAGACACTTCGGTTTTTCGAGCATTGATCATGGGTATTTCCGCATTTCATAATAAATTTTGGGAAATTGACGTATTTTAGCGTTGTTAAGTTGTTGTATCAAAAGTCTTATGGTATGAATGCATTCAGCGCTGCAGGTTTTTTAATATTTTGTATATTTAGAAGGAAAATTTTGGAAATATCCCAGGATAAATTTGGTTCCCGAATTTTAGAAATTGCTCTCAGATATGCCTCAAATAGCTGTTTAAGAGAAATGGTAGCTGAAATCCTTGACGGCTATGAACCAGATCAGTAAGTTTGAATACTTTTTTTGCGCACGTATTTGCTTCATATCTCTCGTTGATATTTGAAGAAAATCGTAGCTTGTACTCCCGTTTGAAGATAAAGAGCATAGAACATGCTTTGATGTTTCAAGTGAGCATTTGTAGAGTTCAACGAAACAAATACCTTACAATTGTTGAATTTTTAAATTGAAGCTTTCCTAATGTAGTCAGAAGAAAATAAATATTTTCCAACAAGCGGCTTCTTTTTCATGTTGTTTCTCTTTAATTTCGCAGTCTGCGTAAGAAGGCCATGTTTTTGACTTTTTCTCAGCTTGGTTGCTGTTATACAGTACTAAACGTGTTAATTCTATATCACTTTCAGAAATACTTTTATTCTCTTAGGTTCACAGGTTTCTTACCTTCATCTAGTCAGGTGTGGCCGTTCTGAAAACTAAGCTTTTTGCAAAATCGCACGGGTTTTTGCTACATTTGTATCAAATGAAACAAAGTGTTCTACGTTTGAACAGTAGTTGGAACTTAAAAATGGTTTTCAAGGTCTCTTGGTCTTTTAGTGTTACAAGAGTGTAGCGACACTTCACAGATTAAGAAACTTGAAGTAATTTGCAGAACTGCCTGTCTTATTTGTATTTTATATAATCACATACTATAATTTATCAAGTTTTCATCAGTCGCTCTTTAATCAACTTCCAAGGAGCAGGCACGTTTTACAGTGGTTGCACGATGTGTTTCTTCAATTTAGAATATTTTAAAGGCGGTAGGACTTTAAGAAAGTTATAGTACTAGTAACATTTACTGTTTAGTGAAGTTTTTTTCAGAAATGGTAGGGACGCTGTAGAAATCTTGATGTTTCATCCCATAGGTAATTATGTAATGCAGGCGCTACTGGAAGTTGCTATTGATGTAGAGTTTGGACGACGTGATGGAGATAAGGGATGGTTTTTCCGTTTAGCTACTAAAATCATTGCGCGGCAAGACCGACTTAGCCGTTTAAATTCCGGCAAAAAACTTTTGGCGAAAGTAGAGCAGGTTTGTGATAATTATGTGTACTAATTTGGGGTTTTTCTTTGTTAGTCGCTGTTAGCTGGGAGCGAAACAACGAGGAAATAGCTCGAGCGTACTTAGTAGATTTGATACATTTTCAGCAGAACATCTCTCATTGTGAGTCTTCTTGATTATTTCTTTTATTAGGCACTGACGTTTTATTGTGTGATATGTGATATATTTTAGGGCCACTCCATGCCAGTTCATACATTTTTTCCATTTGATAATTTTATTAAATTTTGCTGGTTGGTAGCGTCAGGGTCCGAATTTGGAAGGTTGAGGAAGAACTAGGAAGAGTGGATTCTTCTTGGCGTTATACTCTCTCAAAGTTGCAAAATTTGCCAGTTTGCTGCTCGACGCGCCTGTCTTCCTGAGTGTGTGATTTGCCTGAACCTAAACGTTTGCGGTTTATTAGATTTTGTTTTCTACTTTTAGATCTACATTGCAACTTGTATTTTTGCTTTATGATACTTGAATGCAAAAAAAAAAAAAAAAAAAAAAAAAAA
>UXUI01009622.1:2665-12804 GCA_900576705.1 Enterobius vermicularis
ACTTTTTGTTTGATTGGTCTAAGAATGGAATGCGAGAGGGGGGGGGTTGCAAAACATGATTTTGTGCTAAGTAATAAGTAATGGCTTGGTTTGTGGTGCAGTTTTCATCGGGTGTGGTCGTGGATGATAAATCCTCTATTTTAGAAAAACAGTCAAAGCACTGTGTTGAGCAACTTCTCTTGATTAAACAGCCATCCAATGAGTTTTACGAGTTGGCTATGAAGTATGGAGCAAGGGTTAAGAAAGAGAAAAAAAAGAAAGATAAGTATAATTCCAAGCGGGAATATGAAGAGGATAACGATCAGCTCCAAAAAGATAGTTTAAACGAAAGACAGGCAAAGAAAAAAAGAAATGCCTATTTGGACGACGTGAAAGCTGAAACGTCCAGCGCAGTTTCATCAAACAGTGATTACAAGGCAAGTCAGAATAGTTCCTGATTCTCCTCTATTAGGAGTAAAAGTAATTCATAGCTACCAGTGTTTGTTTCAGTTAAAATAATAATATTTTATGAAGATGGCTTTGCAAGTTTTTCAGGCCCAGGCTGCGACATCTTCAGCACCAGTTACAGCATCGAGAAGTTATACTGCTCGAAAATCTCAAAAGCTGTCCAAAGAAGTACAAGCACATCATAATTTTACACATTTTTTTTGTAATGCTTCTCTAATTTAATTTTGTCTTCATCCTTTAACATTTTAGTCCGAATTTTTTTTAGGACAATGACAAGACTGATAAAAATAGAAATTCTTATAATGGCAGCAGACGAAATAGCCCATCAAGTGATTTGTCGAAGAGCTCGATCAATGGCAGAAGTAGTCCAGCTATTGAACGATTGAAGAATTCAGCTGTATCAAGATCAAGTCCAGCGAAAGACCGTCCGAAAAGCGCGTTGAATAATCACCCTTCTCCATCAGTCGAGAGGTCAAGAACTACGAATAAAACTACTCCGCCCGTGGAGAGGCCAAGGAGTGCTCCTAAGGAAAAGTTAACCTCGCCGAATGAACGTCCCAAAGGTGCTGTTACTGAAAAGCTTAGTCCTCCTAGTGATTCATCGAGGAACTCTGGTGATGACCAATCACCTCCACCCAAAAAAAGAAAGGTTTGTTTTTCATGGCTCTAATTAATTGTGCTCCTAAGGTTTATTCCTTTTTCTGTACGGTAGTCTGTCTTGCTACTTTGAACTTTATAGCACGAACTATCCGTTGATACCCTTTTATCTGTACAAAAGAGTTTAATGGACATTGGGGATCCGGAAAGGATGTTTGCCGTTGTGGATGCTATATTCTCATCGTCAGAGTGGCCTGTTGCCAGTCTTGAGTACTCGGAGGACACAAAAATACTCAGTTTTGATTTATTTTCCTTAGATCCAGCTTTGATCTTGAAGCTTGAAGAACTTTGCCGTAGATAACAGTCAGATAAGGGTCATCACTTGTCTTTTCAAATCTCCGTTGTACCTCATACTTAAACTATCGTCTCCCGACCTCGTTAGTGAAATTTGAATATTCATACATGTGTCCATCATTTCTATGTTTTTCTTTTAAAAGAACCTTTATTGACACTTAATTTTTTTTTCGTCCGTACAACTAATTGGTGCTTCAGAGTCGTCTCACACGGCTAACATTTTTCAAGTAATGTAGTGATGTTGTGTTATATGTTTACTGTTCTCTAGTTTTAATTGAGTAATGTGTAGTTAGTTTATGTTTGAATTTTCTTCGTTTAACTTTTTTGAATCGAAGTAATAGATCTGTACCAAATATCAGTAACTCGACTCTCAGGTTTGTAAACATATATCAGATAAATGTTCCGAAGTTTATTAATATATTGAGGAGGAACAGGAGTGGAATACTGACGAACAAACGGTTCGAAGTCAGTTCGTTGATTTAATTAGACCTACAGCTTCATGAGCAATCAAGCTGAATGGTGGAAACCTTAATACAACTGCGTCACAAAAAACCTTTTCGGATTCGGCAAGCGAGACGTTTTGAAGGTCGTAAATATTCATTTTTTTATGACACGCTTAAATTTATGAGGTCCTAATAGACAAGGTCCGCTGACGGGATCAGTGTATTCGGTTAAGGGTCCAAAAATTTCAACATCTAAGTGGGCCTGTGAAGATTTGGACTCAAGTTCACTCTTCAAGTTTTTCGACCGGCTGTAGTAGAAGTCGCTTGACTCAACCACACCGTAATATTTATTTTTTTCGTAAGCAAAAGCTCGCATCCAATAGATTCCCCATTGAGGCGTCAAGGACTCCACCAGCAACCGTAATTCAGCCTGAAATTTTACTGATATCACTGAGAACCCGCAATTTATTTTAAGAACATTTATTTATTTACAGCAGATTTGGGATTTTAATTCGAGGTCAAGATTTATTTACTTGTGCGCACATATATATTCCCGGTTGCTTAATGCGCATCGATATTTTACTTGGGAGAGCTTTAATGCAATTTGTTCATATTAGTTCATGAAATGCTTGAGTTATTCTTCTGACTACTCAAAAAATCAAGGCAGATGACAACGTATCAAAAGCTACGGTGTGCCAAATTATTTTGCAGAGCATTTTTTAATATTAACAACAGCAGTAGGGTAACAATCAAAGCAGTGATTTTGCGCCTTATGTAAAGAATAATAGACTGGGATCTGTTTCAAAACGTAATTTTGTACCTTTTTTGGAGAGTCATCACATCTCCACATTGCCATTTCAGAGAGTCTCGCTTGAATTCTCTTTCTCAAAGCTGTTGCGAGTTTTCCAATATTTCTTTTTCTAGTACGGGGTAACTGTTCATCTTCCAATTGTTCTGCTGAGAATCTTTCAAGCGAAGCAGTTGACGGCCTGTTTGCAATCGATGGAGGAGTCTTAATGGGGGATATTAAAGAATTCAAAGCTGGTGATATTTCATTTTGTTTTTCTGCACAGTATTTTATTGAGGACTGCAGTCTAACAGAACTTTTGGAAGCAGAGTCTGATGGTGAACTGCAATTAATTATTTCCACCGTCTCCCGTAAATGACGGAGGTGTTCAGATAAAGTCTTCTCAGAAGGCGAATATTCAGCAGATATCTGTATATTTTCACACATTTTCCCATCATTTACAGCATACAGTGCTTTTGCTGGCTGGTCAGGACAACTGTAACCTCTTTCACTACCTGCCGAGTCTTCTTGAGAAAGAGGAAACAATTGGAGAGTCGAAATCAAAGACACATGCGAAGTATGAGAATCGTTGCTGAGAATATCTCTGCAACTACCATGCTCAAACTTTCTAGAATCCTCAGATTTTGCAGGACCTTTTACAGAGAAAGCTACTTTATAAGAGTGTTCTTTTACAGAGAGGGCAGTCGTTTCGTTGGCCTCACAGCGGACATCGGGTCTGTGCGAAAAAGCAGAATAATTCCTCACTGGGGTTTTATACGCGTTCTCATAAGCCTCCCTTAAAATTTTTTCTGGAACAATATTAGTATCATGCTCTGAAGAACTTGTACTGAATAAGTCTGGTGACGTCTGATTTACTCCATCAGCAGCAGATGATTTTTTGGGAGTCGAGTATAAATGCATCTGCGTACGTTGAATTAATTCATTTTTCAAAACCGGCGATGACAAACCAAGCTCCAATGTCGGCTTCGCCTTGCCGCACTTTTTCTGTAAGAATGGTTTATCAGGTATAAATTTTTTTGGTTATTGGAAAAGGAGTTTTAATCCAACGTATCAACAATGAGTAAACTGTAGTTTTTTAATTTTGTTAATGCTACCTTCGTATGATAAAGATTCCAATAAAACTGGAATCTCCTACTCTTAGAAATACAGGTTCGAAAAATGATAAACGAACCTGCTTTTTTGGCGGTTCCAAATCTTTATCATTATGTACCAAAGACTCCTCTATCTCGTTTTCGAAAAATTTGGACGTCGACGGAAGGTCCACTGCACTGATCACCTGAACCAAATTCAAAGCAGATATAATTAACAAGGTAATTTGTATGAACGAAACTTGCTAGTTCTTGATAATTTAGTTGACGGGAGCGTTTCATTTGTAGAACCTTCCTGAAGTTACCAGTTAGGTGAAAATGAAGAGAGTAATTAAATTTTGAGAACAGATCACTATTGAGAAGGAAAATTTAAATTATCTGTTAATAATAACGAACAGAGGCCTTTTAAAGACAGAAGAACATGAATTGTAAGAGGTATTAAAAGCTTAAGGCCTACTGATTTGCGACGAATTGTGGGCTTTTTTTCGGTGACTTCCATGGTTGGGAAAGGAGCTGATGAGCGTAAGATACTTGAGCGCTTTGGAAATAGTTGTCGTTTGCCAAAATCTTTTTCTGTTGGCCATTTCATATTTGCTTCCCTGAACCAGATTCCGCTGCATCGTAAAAATAGAATCGATACGGAATTAAAAAAAGGGTCGAAAAAATTACCAGTAGATATCAAGCGATAACTTCAGTTCTGTCCTCGGTTTTAAAGCGCAGTGTTCATGAACAGTGATTCCGGTTCTCTAGAAGCGAGTCATGAGTAGTTCAAAAAACTATGCACAATACAATCATCATTTGCATGGTTATTCTTGTATCCAGAAAAGATGGTTTACATGTACCAAATTACTCTGGCTTGTCATGTAAACACTAATATGAGTTAAGGTAGTAGCAGCCTATAATTCTGCCATCATATCTGGAAGAGAAAAATTATTACATGGCTGATTTAGCGGAACTCAGGAAGTTAAAAAAGCTAAAATAAGGACAAACGCTATACAGCAGTTTCACAGGCCCCAACCAGTAGACGACAGGAGATTTTAGGGACAGTTCAAACGGTTGATTTTGGCGCCCTTTTTTTATCATCGCTTGTTAAGGTAACGACGTCGGAAACATCGGCAACCAGCAGCGCGGCTGCCAAGTGAAAGTTCTGATGCTTTTTTGTATTCATTCATATAATTGCGTGTAGTTTGTATCAGTATATTTAGTATCTACTTGTTGTGTTCTGTGATAGAAATTTTCGCTAGAAATTGCTGATTGAAAGGAAATTCAGTAGCAGGAGTTATGAAGGCATGAAGTGGCCAATCAGTTGTGTCCTGTGTGTGTTGTGGACTATCTAGTTATCACTGGTAACAAATAACTTTTAGACGGTTAGTATCTTGTTACAGTTACCAGATCAGAAAACCTACTTACTTCTTTTTACTGTATTTTTCTAGTCTAGTCGTTGGCGTTTTTTTTTTTTGTGTACACCAACGCTAATGGAATCACTAACTTTAGTTTGTTCTCCAATTTGGTGATACTCTTAAAACGACTCCGCCTCAATTTCACGTTGTGAAAAAAATGTTTACAATTTTGTTAGCAGTAGAAAATTCTGTTTTTTTTTTTGTTAGCAGAGGTGTTAACTTTAATTTATGGGACAAAAGGTTATTTTGAATTTTTGAAACTGATTGATCCAACGTGCTATAAAGAAATGTATAAGGTCATCTGCTCAAAGCGACCAACCGGTTTCTAAATAAACTTTTAAAAGCGATTGGTATAACAAGTTAATAAAGTACATTTAAAAGATATCAAGGTGTAGAATTCTGAAGTGAAAAACTTGTCGACTTGTGATTGACAATTTGATATTTACGCGTTAGTAAACTGTAAAACAGAGAATATTTTTGTCTTCTTATTTCAAGCAAATTATTTTACAGTCGTTAAACTAATTGAGAAATTTACGCGTTAAGCTTTATCGGTGATGATTATCAAATCTTTGTATTTAAATATAACTTCATTTTTTTTTTACTGAAAATGCTTCAGCTGTTAGTTGAAGACGACGCACTGAGCAATATATTTTACATAATTTATTGCCAAACTCAGAGTTAGCTGGAAATGTTGCTTTAGGTTACTGAAGTACCCTAAAGCTGCGATTGGATTTTGGTTACCTGATCTGCAGTAAAATGAAAACCTTTTTAAAGCGACTGAAAAGGTTTCTTTTTTAATACGCTGTCTGTCAGATATGTTTTCAGAAAAGTAATCCTATTCATAAATGGGCTATTATTGATTAAAACTTAAGAAATTCTTTCCTGCTTTACATTTCCGACCAGGATAAAGTTTCCAAATGCAATAAGATACTCTAGAACAAATTTTAAACAGATTGTTAACTGAGATGTTGTTTCATCACTTGGAAATGAGGTTGTTGAGAATGGATTGGAGCTTTTTTAAATGTACAGTTAATAAGATTAATAATGCGAAATTTGTGAAATTTAAAAATTTGATGACAAATTTACCTGGACTTATCGTAAGCGAAAGCTAAATTGTCATTGAAGCTTTTTAAAAAAGTTAACAATGATTAGTTTTGTCTCTTAAAATCAAACTAGTATTTTAAAATTTATGAAACAGTTACCTGCTAAGGAGGGTCAGTAAAAAAAGGATTACGAAAAAAAGAAGCAGAAAGGTTGTTTTTAGCAGTTTTTGTTGTGGTGCTTATTTGTTTGATCTTGCTTACTGTATTGATAACTCGAATCCTTCTGCTTATCAACTGCATACTGAGAGTTCTTGTTGCCGTTAAAACAACTGAAGCGAGACGGTAAAAAATATGAATGTAAACATTTCTAAGAAATTTGAGTTTACGCTTTATATATTGAATTCATTTTTGGGACTTTGGCAACAGTTATCTTCTGTTTAGAGCGCACCATTACGTGACAAAGGACGGATATGTATACAGATGCTTGCATGATAAATATTTCACTGAACAACTTATTACTACAATTTTAAGATCTTGGTCTTAGTTGCAGGTAAATTTTTTTTAATTTTCTGTGATTATGTGGAAATTCAGAGCTGTACGAGACGTTTATTCTGATAGTCGTTTCGTCATTTTACTTGCTATTTTAAGGAACACTATTGGTTTCGGATTATTGATTAAGGGGTCTTAATATCTCCTGTAAATATAGTGTTGAAAATGAATGTGTAACTTAGAATAAAGAAAAACATTTTTGCTCAAATTTTCGTGTTTCTTAGTAACCTCTGGATAGCTGTAACAGTTTTATTTCGTGTCATACTTTAAAATGTAAGGATGAATCGAGGATGACGTTCTGCAAAATGGGATATTTTTTTGTGGAAGTTTGTAAACGCGATAATATTGAGAAGTCATATAAAATTTTATAGGGAAGAAGATTATCTAAATTTTGTAGGACTTCTAGAAGTACTCATAATTGGCTCAGTAAATTTTGTTATTTAAGTCATATGATACTGAGGGCAACATTAGTGTTCTAGATAAGAAACAATCTGTGTTTCGTTTTTCGGATGATTTGAAGAATTTTCAATTTTTTCTCGCAGCCGTCTGAACTCTTTTAATGGTACTGATTGTGGAATGCTATAGATAACAGATTTCTGTTGTCTGAGTGGTTTAATTTTTTGTTAATTTAAACATTTGTGCATTACTTTTAGCTGAGATGTTTACTAACCAAGGACGACATTTAGGGTCCTGAAAGTAACATTCGCAATTGTTTGTCAGGTGGGCATCACTCGGCTTATTTCGGATATAGTCACTTTTGAAAATGCATAAATTGTATTTTTTACTAAGCGATGATGAATAATTGAATTTATTGGTTTTCTATCATCCGAAAACGGCCGACTATTTGATCGTTCATAGTGTTTTTAATTGATAGATTATCGTTAACTGACTGCAATATTAGATAGCCATTTATCGCTTTGAAACTTTTTTTCACTAAATTATTTTAACGCAAAAAGTTCTCGGCTAGGAAGAAAAACTACTTTAGGGAGAAGGAACTAACTGAATTACACATAATTTATTGCTTGAAGATAAAATATTCTGATCACTTTCAATGAGAAACTTATCCTTGGCATTGTGCAGAATTTTTTTAATATTGTGCTGAAAGTTATCAAGATGTGTTTTGGTTTCTGGGTGCTTCCTTAATTATATTAAAGTGTATAAGTGGAGGAAAAATTTTTTTACACTTAGTATACACAGGAAGCTAAGCTAGGTTTCAGTATAATTACTTGGAAAATGTGCTTGTTAAAGTAAACTTTTCGGGAAGCAGTGAATTTCTTGCATAATCACAATAGTGTTGAGATGGTTTTTTTTATTGGAGGTTTTAAGGGTTTTGGTCTATGGTCTAAGTGTTTTTGTGTGGATCTGTAAATATCTACACGGCTAACAGCATCGCAAAGGTCAGAAATTGAGTGATTTACAAATGCAAAAGTGGTAAAAACAGATACTTCAAATTTCATGTGTAACAGTTGTGATTCTAGTGAATAGAACTCGTAATATTTTTATTGTCACTATATCCTAACAGAATGCAGTTTCTCGTGAATTTTAAGCAAATTTTGTTGCACTGATATTTGTTGGCCTGTTTCTGCACGGAAATTGTACAGGATGGTTTTAGCAGAAATTTTTAACACGAAATTGCAATTACTTCATATTACAGCAATTAGTTTTTAAACAGTCAAAAATTATAGGTAAATTGGATGATTTATGAAAATTTTGAGTAACATCAAATTATTGCTGCATTTAGTCAAAAAAAAGCTGTTTTTTACAGCAGCATCGTAAATTGGGTACTGTATTGAAAAAAGATAGTAAAGTTTTTTTTGCTATAAGTTTCTGAGCTATTGCTATTTGTTTGAATTTTTTGATTTTATTTCTTCTCAAAAAATAAAAAAAATTTTTTTTTTTTCGTCATGTTTAAACTAGTTAATTTTGGCCAAAATAGGTGAGCTAAATAAAGTTTACAATGCACAAGCTGGTAAACTTACAAGCAGAACAAACTCTTGACTTAAAGTAAAGTTTACATTTTGAAAATGAAAAATATTTTAGCAACAATTTGCAATCAGCTGGCCAGTAGATGTAACGGCAATTCAGCAGTGAATGTGGTAAGAGTTAGGGTAAGAAGATTTGCCGAGGTGGGGTTTTTATTCTGTTATCTTATTCTGTAGTCTATTTAAAATATTCAAATTTTTGTCGAAAATTGAGAATGTTTCATAAAATATTGAAAATCCTGGAACTGTAGCTTATAATTATTTAAGTAAACAAGTTTTTTTGTTACTTGCAGGATCAACCTTAATTGGAATGGCAATTGTGTTAACGCTTTAACGACAAAATGAGTCATCAAAAAAGTTTGTTTCAAAACTTCAGTTTCTTCTTTTTTAACTAAATTTATGTTTACCTTAGTGTATATTTGTTTGGTTAAATCTTTGGATTCTGTAATTTTATCCAATGTTTTGCCTTTCTGCAAACTTATTATAAGTTATGCGTCTGTTATGCATTAAAAGTTAGCTTGATTATTTTCTCGCTGTGATGCTTTTTCATCTTATGCTATAATTGCAATTTTTACGAGAAAAATCGAGTCTTTGTAAGTTTTTGAAAAACTTGAGTCAGATTAAACTACGGTTAGGACCACATTTTAATGTGCATTTATTTGTTAGTTTTTCTTTTACCATTTTTTAGTTATTTCCGAGCATCTCAGTAATTTTATCAGTTAAGCATCTGTTATGCTTTTTGCTCAGAAAAAAAAAAACGTCAAATGAATGTCATTTTGGAAAAATAATCGAAAGATTCTCAAAGTCTTTTTTTTCTTGTATTTTATCGATGAAACAAGACAGTTCAGTGTTTCAAATACCTTTAAATCCAGAAACGTTGCTAGATTTTTTGTTGTTACTACAATTTTTTTGCACCGTTGTACCGGGAAAAATTGTCTTTTTTAGTGGAAACATTTCTGGAAGTTTTTTTTTGCGACCACTTTAGCTTCAGTATTGACTCTCCAAATAGTTGATAATACAGTAAGTATTCTCTTGACAAGAAATAAATAGGAAGAAAAAAAAAGAAAGAAGAAAACGAAATAATGATGCTTTACGTTTGGCCCAAGTACTTTTCGTTCCTTTTTTTTCTAACCACAAAATTTTTGTTGAAGAAAATATAAAAATTACGTTGTTTCTATGTTTGTGCTTTTACTCACTCTAAAGTTTGTTTCAATTTTGATTTACATAAAAGTTATTGTACTTATCTGATTTACTAAGGTTTATATACTGTTACAATAGAACGCATTTAAGATGAGAAAATTACTGTAAGCACAAAATTTAAATTGATAGGCCACAGGTTTCGTATGCACTGATTGACGATCGTAAAGAATTGTTGGGTACTGTGGTCGCTCCGTCTTTTTTTTTTTTTTTTTTTTTTTTTTTTTTTTT
>UXUI01009623.1:4889-18221 GCA_900576705.1 Enterobius vermicularis
GTCACTCTAAAATTTCAATAATAAAATCTCGTTTTTTTCCCATTCTTGTTTTGTACTTTTTCAAAAAAACTTTATAGATAACTTTTGGACAAATTTTTTTGCTTAAAACTTTTTTTCTTAAAACAACTTTATTTTGAAAACTTTTCTTAAGTAATTTTTCAAAAACGACTTTTTTAGTTAAAAAAAAAAAGAACCAAAAGCAAGTATGTTAGCCAAAAAAATACCGTGTAACAGGGGAAATAAATTTGGCATTACAAAAATTTTTTGAATTTTGAACAAATATTTCAGAATTACAGAAGAAAATATTTGATGTACAGTAATGGTGAGCAAAAATTTTTTTTGCTGGTGACGAATAGAATAGTTCAAAAAATAAAAACTGACTGAGAATAGTTTTTTTTCTTTTCAATCATCTCAGTGACAATTACTGCCACTTTTCAGGTATAAGGATGACCAGTTGTTACAAGAAGACAATCGACACACATTCTATGCTGATGAAGACGGATTCTTTGCCTTAACTATCGACCCAGTACAAATTGAGGATACTGGCAGGTATACTTGTATGGCCACTAATGAGTACGGTCAAGCATCCACTTCAGCGTTCTTTAAAGTCATCAAAGGTTAACTTAATTCTTTTCTGTTTTTCCTATCAAATTTGGTCTATTATCTGTTTAGCTTGTTGAATGCTTTTTGGAATTGATATAGTAAAAAAGAGTCTAGATACTGTAATTAATACAATTTTTTATAGAATGAACACCAAAAGAAGTGTGAAAAAGTATTTGCATTTTATTTTTTTACACTGTGCCTAATAATGTTAAGTTTTATTTTTTAAAACTTTCTTCAAACAAATAATTATTCAAAACCACTCATATTCCAACTGTTTCATTTTTTTTTTTTTGCTGCAGTTGAAAAAGAAGCAGCTCCACCAGCTTTTGTCAATACATTAAAAGATCAGGAAGTAAAGGAGGGCGAAGTTGCATGCTTCGAATGTGAAGTAAATAGCTTAATTTATCTTTGGAATCGCTTTTTTCTTTGGGAATATTTTTTCTTATCATAAATATAAAAAAAACAGTTCAATTTTGGTTTATTACAATTATTATAAAAGTTTTTAAATGTTCGTTTCTATTTTAGGTTGAAGGATGGCCTGAACCTGAGCTTATGTGGCTCGTTGACGACCAGCCGTTAAGACCTTCTCATGACTTTAGATTAGATTATGATGGGCAGAACGCACGGCTTGAAATTCGAGACGCTCAACCTGAAGATACAGGCACTTATACAGTACGTATCAAAAACGAATATGGCTCTGCTGAATCGAACGCTAAACTTACAGTTGAACCTGATCCAGATCGTAATCATGTTGCTCCAGAGTTTCAGGTAATATTTTTCATGATTGCAACTTTTAATTAATTCTAAAAAAATCATTTTTAATTACAACTATCTCTGATAAAATGTAAAAGTTTTTAATAAGTGAAAAGTGCTACACTACAGACATCTATGGAAGATGTTGAATGTGACGAAGGAGACGATGTTAGGTTTAAAACTGTTCTAACTGGTGACCCCAATCCAGAAGTATGTTGTTTGTTTTTATAAGAAATTTCATTTTTTTTCCCACTTTGGTTATCGTTGATAGGTTGTGTTGATGGAAGCTTTAGTGCTGTCTGAACAACCTAATTTTCTTGTCATAATTTTTTTTCCTTTTTTTGTCTTTTTTGGATCACTATGAACAAAAACTGAGCCGTTTTATAGGTATCTTGGTTGGTTAATGGAATACCGCTAACAGAATCTGATAAAATTAAATTTATCTCTGAAGATGGTATTTGTATCTTAACAATTAAAAATGTTACGCGGCATTTTGACGGCATTGTTTCTTGCATGGTAAGGCACTGTTTTTTGTATTAGTGCAGATATTGCATGTAAATGTTATAATTATGAGTTTTTTCAATGCTATACATTTGCAGTTTTGGTAATTTTTTTTTCAGGGTGTTAATCGCCTTGGATCTCAGATCAGTGAAGCAAGGTTAAAAGTGCGTATACCTCCTACGCCTCCACAGTTTGATCGACCGTTGGAGGACAAAATTGTTCAAGAGGGTTCACGTATTCTTTACGATATTGAAATTAGTGGCTATCCCGAGCCAAGCGTAACTTTCTTATTAAACGGGAAAAAGGTGCTGATTTTACTCGGCTTATTGCTGTAGTCAAAAATATCTGATAAAGAATGTTTGACAGCTACAGACAGAACTGATGATTACTTTTTCAGATATCAAGTGGTGACTATGGCATTGAAATAAGTGGTAGAGGTGAAGGTATCTACCGTCTTGACGTGACATCTGCGGATGTTCAGAAGCATGACGCGGAATTTGCTTGTATTGCCATTAACGAGCATGGACAGGCAGAAAGTAGAGCACGGGTGGTTGTTGAACCGGTGGAAGAAGAGTCTCGCGCAGCACCAACATTTATTAAAGATATAGAAGATCAGGTATACACAGACTTGTTACTGTAAATAACAAAGATAATGAGTAAAACCAAAATGTTAAAACTCTTTTTCAGAAGAATTTTTGAATATAGATGTGTGCAGAGCGGAGACAAAAATGAGGTTCAGTCATTAAAGTAAAATAATTGTAGAAAGTCAAGCTTGGCGAACTGGCAGTCTTTGAAACGTCGGTGCGTGGAAATCCAAAGCCAGAAGTCTCATGGTTTATTAATGGTCGTAAGCTTGAGAAAAACACACCTGGAGTTCGAATTGAAACAACCGACATGGACCACAAAATAACCATTGATTCAGCACAATATGCTGGCACAGTTCTTTGCAGGTACACAAAAAGTTTGGCGGAGGTTTAATAGTAATTAATGCGATGCCATTATGCATTAAAAGACAATTACTGAGGCCATTAGTCTCAAAATAAGGCTGAAAAAAGTCTATATTTTAGAGCTGAAAATGCGGTTGGTCGCTACGAAACAAAAGCGAAACTAACTGTTTTGAGTCCAGAAAAACCAAAGAAGAAACCCACAGTAAAGGAAGGCTTGCAAGACCAAACTATTGTTGAAGAATCTACTGTGACTTTTGAAGCCGAGATTGAAGGAGAACCCAAACCAACTTACAAGTGGTATTTGAATGAAACTCAACTGGAAGAATCGGAAGTGAATATTTTCCAGAATTTTTTTCTTATTTTTAGAATTGTTTCAAAAAAGCAAATTCTTGAATATTTCTTATTATTTTTTTGTGAAGTTCGTCAGTTTCGACCGTTATAATTGATTTAGCGCTTTGCAGCAGTGTTTCAGTTTCTCTGGTATAAAAGATCTTATTATTTTGCAGAATATTCTAATCCGTGAGTTCGCCGGAAGTTGCAAAATAGAGCTCCATAATGTGAGCCTTAAACAAGGAGGAACCATCAAACTTGTGGCTGAAAATTCTGAGGGAAGCTGTGAATCAGTTGCTAAACTGATTGTTACTGAAAAGCCACATGCACCAAAATTCACGGTTAAACCTAAAAATGTTACTGTCGTGCGGGGATCTGAAGCTAGGTTTGAAGCAGAAGCGAAAAGCATTCCGGAGGCTACCTATCAATGGGCAATTAACGGGCGTAAAATCCGCGACACGACAACGGGTGCCCGCATTGAGTCAGCTGATGGGGTCTCCATTTTGATTCTTGATACTGCTATTTGGGACTCAGGGACAGTAACAGTTTTGGCAGAAAATGCGCAGGGTTGTGATGAAGCTGGAGCGCTTTTGACAGTAGAAGAAAAGAAGGCGGAAACGATGGAAGAAAAAACAGATGTTCATATTGCAGAAGAAACTGGCGAGCATAAAGTAGTAGAATCCAGAGCAGAAGAGCGTTATGAAGAAATTTCAATGACACAGCGAAGAATGGAAGTCAGGAAGAATCTGGAAGACCAGTACGTTAAACCAGGTGAAACTGCTCAGTTCGAAGTCATTGTACAGAATGCTGATGAACTTCAGTGGTATAACAATGGCAAATTATTATCAGACGATATGCCAGGTGAGACAGAATGTTTCAAATGTGAGGAATGTTTTTGCGCTTTATCTCTGTGAACCTTTGGAAAATATGTCGAGGTTTGGTTTTAGGGGTTAAAATAACATCCACTCAGAACTATGAGTTCCGCCTTAACATAGACTCTACCCAATATGCTGGCGTTATAACTGTAAAAGCCAAAACAGCATTTGAAACCCTGGAAACCAGCGCCAACTTGGTGGTGGAAGAACCGTCCGTACCGCCACAAATGACTAGTCAGTTGCAGAATATTACTGTGACTGAAGGTCAAACCCTGAAAATGGAAATAAGATCTGATAGAGACAGCAAATTTGAATGGAAGCTTAATGATAAACCATTGAAGGTAAAATAACTGAAGTAAGAGCATGAATGCCGGGAAAATGTGCCATGTGAACCTGCAAAAATTAATTTCGATTTTCTTCAGGGAATGGAAAATGTAGAAATAACAGAAGAAAAAACATACAGTAAAATGGAAATCAAAGATGTTACTAAAGAGCATGCAGGAAAAGTTACGGTTACAGCTATTAATGAAACTGGTGAAACTAGTTCGACATCTGAAGTTACAGTGAAGGAGAGAACGGAACCTCCAATTATTATGAAAGGTTATAATCAAAGATCTTCATAATTGTTACTTACTGAAAAGACAAAATTTGTAATTAGCACTGAAGCTTGCTCAACATTTATTTAGGACCACAAACAGTCAGTATAAAGGAAGGCGAAGATGCAAAATTCACGGCAGAGTTTGTTGGGAAACCAACGCCGACAGCAACATGGACACTCAATTCAGAAACTTTAGTGGAAACTGTCAATCGTGTTGAGATTATAACTGAAGAACACAAGTCGTCAGTCAATATCAAAAAGTGTACAGTTAAAGATTCGGGAGAAATCGCTATAATTACAGAAAATACATTGGGAAAAGATATTAGAACGGCTATTTTACAAGTACAGATTTCTTCATTATTTAACCTGTTTAGATTTCAAATGTCTTAGAAAAAGTAATTTTTTTAAAGTTTTTATTTATCACTAACGTATGGTTCGATCAGAGCATAAAAAAGGCTAAACTTCTCTCTCTTTTTTTCGTAGGTTTCACCCGACGAGAAAAAACCTGTGTTTGAAACTCAGTTGATTGATCGTAGTGTTGATGAAGGAGAGCCTTTGCGATGGGATGTTAGGATAGCACGACCATACGATTCAACAAAAGTGTCATGGTATTTGAACGAGAAAGAATTGATAAGCAGCGAAGAAGTTCAGATTATTAATCATGGTAACCAGAATTTTTAATTCATCTCAGAACATAAATTTCTATCTACCAACCTTATACGGTCATAAGTAATTGGTTAAAAAATTTTCTAGGCGATGGACATCACCATGTAACAATATCTGAAGCACGTACTGAGATGAATGGTATTTTGGTATGCAGAGCAGAAAACAGTTTTGGAACATCAGAATCAAGAGCGACTATCAACGTCAAAGAAGTTGACAGTAAACCAGTGTTTACAAGGAGCATTCAAGATCATGAAACTGTTGAAGGAGAATCTGTTAAATTCAGTGCTATTGTGCGCGGACGCCCTACGCCGAAAATTGTTTGGTATTTGAACGAAGAAGAAGTAAAAAGTTCTGAAGAAATTTCTATCAAACGTGACGAGTCTACCGGAAAAGTTTCACTGAAAATACTGAAACCGGTCGAAAGCCAAACTGGAAAAGTAAATTGATTGCTTTCTGTAGTATTTTGCTGTTATTTTCGAATAAAGTATGGGAGTACATTAAATTATTTTAGATAACTATTCGTGCTTCGAACAGTGTGGGTGAAACAGAATCTAGCGCTAAACTTGTCGTCGAGAAAAAGAAGGAACCACCTAGGTTTCTGGCTGATATGGACAGCCGCCAAGTTTACGAAGGTGATACAGTTAAATTTGCGGTTACTGTTGCTGGAACACCTACTCCGGAAGTTCAGTGGTTCCTTAATGGTGAACCAGTTGCCTCGACAAGGTTTGTATCTTATTATTAAAATTGCATTTATCTTTATTTTTTAAAAATCTTATATTTTTTTTTATACTGGTGTACAATCAATTATAGTTTTAGCAATATTACCATAGTTGAAGAAAATGGAACCCATACAGTTACGATGAAACAAGTAATACCAGAACAAAGCGGAGAAATTTCTTGCGAAGCTCGAAATTCAGCTGGACATAAAAAACAACATGCTACATTGACTGTGAAGCCAACTGGAGAAGCACCTACGTTTGCAAAGAATTTGGAAGATCGTCTTGTTGAAGAAGGCGGAAAATTGCATATGGAGGCTACATTATCAAAGGTAAACAAATTTATTGGGATCAGCAATATCTATTGTGTACTTGAAGATATAGGATGTAGAGAGACGAAGTAATGCTAACCTCATTACATTCACTTAAAATTAAGATTTAATTGCTATTGAAATAGCACGAAAAAATGTAGAACAGGGATTCTATGGGGCAATAACTCAGCAATTCTTGTAGACAAAACCAAAACCTGAAATAACATGGCTCCGCGATGGCTCACCGCTGAAGGACAAACGTTTCATAACAGGCATGACCGAAGATGGAGTGCTAACACTGGACATTGAGGAAACTCAGCTTAGTGATAAATCTAGAATCACCATAAGAGCAGAAAATTCTTTTGGTATTGCAGGTGAGCAAAAAGGGATCACAAAACTATCAACTGTGTATGCTAGAATTATGAGATGATTTTGAAAGGTTTTTTAAAAGCGAGCTTCATTTTTAAACTTATTATTCATTAATTCGTTAAACTTATTCTTATTATTTGTCTTTAGTTTTGATTAAATATTGAAGTAAGTCAGCAGAGAACAACTTTAGAGTGTTGTGCCTCCATTGGTGTGCAAAAGAAACGACCATTAGCAAAACCATCCTTCCTTTCTGATATTGCTCCTATATTTGTTAAAGAAGGTGACACTCTTGAGGCCAAAGTGTTGATTACTGGTGATCCTTCACCGTTTGCAAAGTGGTATATCAACGACCAGGTAAAATATCTATTAACATATTACGGAGTTACTAGTCTAATGAATTTCATTGATTTTTCGTATAATTATTTATGTCTTGGTAAATTGCTGTGCAGTTAGCACTAAAAAACTTATTAATGCGTCAAAATTTTAAAGAGTTACTCGTCGGTGCATTTCCATCTACTTCTTCGTTATATAACACTTTTTCAATTTAGCTGGTAGTTGAAACTGAAGACACAGAAATTAAATCAGAAAATGGCATATACACGCTAAAGATATTTGGTGCAAGCAGAGACATGACAGGTACCATCAAATGCACAGCTTACAATCGTATGGGTGAGATTACCACTGAGGGCAAAATTGAGGTCATATCTGCTATCCCAGTAGAATTTGAATCAACGCTCTGTGATGCAACCTGCCGTGAAGGTGATACATTAAAACTAAAGGCAGTATTACTTGGTGAACCGACTCCAGATGTTACATGGTAAATTACTTATTTGAAGAGCTAAAGTTTCTTAGGTAGTTGAGGCTTCAGAAACAACACGAAACGACTATATACCTATACAGTAGTTCAGGCTTTACTCGTAATAAATTAATGAAATTATAGGTACATTAATGGAAAAAAACTACAAGAGAGCCAAAACGTTAAAATTCATGCTGAAAAAGGCACTTATACAGTAACGATAAAGGATATTACAATTGAATATTCTGGCAAAGTAAACTCACTCTTTTAGAAAAAATATATTATTTTAGTATCGGAATATTGTCAAAAATTAGTTATCAGATGATTATCAGCTGTCTTTTTGCAGGTTGTGTGTGAAGCAGTAAATGAATTTGGAAAAGCCTCTTCAGAAGCAATGTTACTTGTGCTTCCAAGAGGAGAGCCACCAGATTTTATTGAATGGCTCAGCAACATTAAAGCACGTCAAGGTTCTCAAGTAAAGCACAAGGTGAATCTGTTAATACTTATGTTGATTATGATAGAATCACTTTTTCTTTTTTGGCAGAAAAATGTTGTATTTCAGGTAGTGTTTACTGGTGATCCACGACCTACACTGACCTGGTACATCAACGGTGAAGAGATGCATAACAGTGAAGAAATTTCAATTGTTACTGAGCAGAATACATCAACCCTTACTATAAAATCGTTTAAGGCGGAAAAACATACTGGCGAGATTATTTGTAGAGCTGAAAATGAAGCTGGCGAAGTATCCTGTACAGCGAGCATGGGAGTAAGAATGCTACTCAATACTTTAATTTTTCTTTTCAAAACAGACACAATTTTAGGTTTTTTCACTTGTCCTACAAAGTTAATATAGCGTATTAATGCGTAATTTGATACTATAGCTCTTATTTCATTTCATGAACATTGAGAGTTTACAGAAGACTTGTCTGACAAACAAATCACTTACTTAACTGACAGTTATATTTATTGGGAGGAAAGTTTTTGACTTTTTTAAGGTTTACACTTCTGAGATGTATTCGGAATCAACCTCAGAAGCGATGGCTGAAGAAATTGACACTGTTTCAGAACAAGGTGCTTTACGAACTCCTCTATTTTTATCACAAGTTTTTTTGAAAGGATTTTCTGTTTTAAACATATCAGTTACCAGGTTTTTTTTCTTATTGCACTTAATTGCTTGGTTTTTTATTAATTATTGTGTGTGGTGTGCAGGCACAGATAACGAAGAGTCCTTGGCTGAATCAGCACAGATACGAACACCAACACCAATTTTAGCACCAAAGTTTATCACTAAGATTAAAGACACTCGTACGGCGAAAGGAAGTCAAGCAATATTTGAGTGCGTTGTGCCTGACTCAAAGGGTGTTGTCTGTAAATGGTCAGTATTAATAAGTGACCACTGGTTTCCTTCTTTTAACACAAATAATAATTAGTTTTAAAGAACACTCTATTTTCTCTATTATAACTGTTCGAGATATATTGGTTGAAAAGCATGAGAAAATGTGTGAGAACTTTTTTGAAACTGACGAATCACTAGGTATCAGTAGTGCCTAAGCAACAAACCTCTCTGCTTAAAATCAACTCGAGTGAATTTAACTTTAAAAAGAACCAACATAGATTGAACATCTACTAACAATACGTCAAATTATGTCGCTTGGCCTTTTAAGGTTGAAAGATGGCAAGGAAATTGAGTTGATTGCGCGAATTCGAGTACAGACGAGATCTATTGAAGGCTTTACTACTACTGAACTAATTATAGATGATGTACAGACTGATGACGCTGGTCTTTACAGCGTTGTAGTTGAAAATGTTGCTGGAATGGAGACATGCCAAGCCAACCTATATGTTGTTGGTGAGCAAATTTATTTGGCGGATATATGCGGGTGAATCCAGCTAAAAAGAACCCCTAAGGGTGCATTTACCAGTGCAACTAGTTAGACCTGATCTGAGAAATCTAAAAAATGGAATAGTTTAATGCTTAGTTGTATGCTCAAGAAGTGCAAGAGCGAAGACGGTTGAAGGCATATTTTTCTCCAGCCGCTAATGGCGTGCCTCAAATTAGATCGTTTTACAGATTATTGGCTAGAAAATTTATTTAACTTGAAAGAAATGATATACGAAACACTCAGCCATTATTAGCGCGACATTCCATTTTAGAAGAATTAAAGAAGCCAGAAAGCCGGGCGCCAGAATTCACTATAGCTTTACGTGACAAGAGTACTCAAGCTGGCGAAAAATCAGTTTTTGAATGCAAAGTTACTGGTGAACCACAACCAAAAGTAACATGGTATCATGAAAAGGTGAAGCGTAAGTCTGTATCTTTTAGGGAACAAAAATATTTTTGTCTTTTTTTCTAAGAGAAATCTTCAGAAGTAAAAGTGCAGTTAATTTGTTATCAGTTGCTATACAAGCTGGTGCACAGCTTTAGTCTCAACTTGACAACAAAAGTTTTTTGCGCAGTTAAACTTGAATACACAATCAGATGCCTATCGGCACAAACCAAAAGTTAATTTAATCCCTACAGATTGAGCTAGAAGACACGGGTAAGAAGGTGAAAATTGAGTCGTCTGGGGATATCCAGCGGCTTACAATAGCTTCAACTGAATTTGATGATCATGGCAAGTACACATGCGTGGCCGAAAATGAAGCGGGTACTACGCGATCAGAGGCTACACTAACAGTTCACGGTTTGCTGTTTGATAATTTTCTTTTTTTCTCATAAATCTCGCTCAAATAAATTAGCAGTTTTGAAAAACTAAATTTAAATTGTAAGAAATATTTTTTAACAAAAAAAAGCATCCAATTTTGAAGTGGTTTTAAGAGTTCTATAACTTCAATTTGACCTTTCAAGTAACCAATTTCATCGATCACATATAATGAAGCACAGGACTCCATGCACGTCAAAAAACTGTTTATCGATTGCACACAAAACTTTCCATTTTTAAAAAAACTAACAACTTTGTTTTAGCTGAAGCACCACAGTTTACACGTCATATTACTGACAAAGAAATAAGCATCGGTGAGAAACTGATTTTGGAGTGTTCTGTCAGTGGTTTGCCCAAGCCTGTTGTGCAGTTTTTCTCCCAGTCAACTAAACTTGTTTCCAACAATCGTGTTTCTGTTGAACATGATCAGACAAACGTCCACTGGCGTTTGGTAATCAAAGAACTAACTAAGGAAGATTTCCAAACATACACTGCTGTCGCTACAAATTCGGTTGGAGTAGCTGAAAGCAAGGCTACGGTGAAAGAAAAGGAGGTTGTTGTGGAGAAGGAGTCTGTTGAAGCAACTGCACTAGAGTTTCCGCGTTTTACGGAAGAGCTTTCTACAGTAACAGTTCAAGAGTCAGAAACAGCCCAGTTTTCTGTTGTTGTTTCTGGAAAGCCAGAACCGGTGTTGGAATGGTATAAGGATGGTAAACCAATTACAGTAGACCATACACACGTTATTACTAAAGAAGAAGACGGGCGACACATTCTTATTATCAAGGAAGCAAGGACTGAAGACGTTGGCACTTACTCGTGTAAAGCAACCAATAAAGCTGGTTCTCTGGAAGTTGCTGCCCAACTCGCGGTTGAAGTCGCTTTACAGCCAGTGTTTAAGGAGACCTTGACCGAAGTAAAAGTACATGAAAACGAGACTGCTCGACTGTCAGTTGTTGTCGAGGGAAAACCGCAACCGGTAGTACAGTGGCTGAAGGATGGATTCCCGGTGAATATTGACAACGAGCACATCTTAACCAAGATAGACGAAAACGGAAGGCACGAGTTAGTGATCAAAGAAGCTAGAGTAACTGACAGTGGCACATATTCTTGCACTGCCACGAACAAAGCAGGAACTGTTGAGACAACGGCTAACTTTGCAGTAGAAGAAACTCTTGAAGCGCCGAAATTCACTCAAGAACTGGTCGAAATGTCAGTGACTCCTGGAGATACTGCAGAACTTGTGGTTAGTGTTGAGGGACGTCCAATGCCCAAGGTTGAGTGGCTTAAAGATGGTATCTCAGTGAACATTGACAACGTTAGTGTCTTTACTAAGAAGGACGACAGAGGGCAGCACACATTAATAATTAAAAACGCTAAGGTTGAGGATTCTGGAAAGTACATTTGTAAAGCAACTAACGATCTTGGGACTGTTGAAACACAGTGTAATTTCACCATTGTAGAAGTGACTAAAGCTCCGACATTTGAAGAAGGCTTGTGTGATGTCTCAGTTCAAGAAGCTGAAAGTGCTTCTCTATCTGTGGTAGTTAGTGGCACCCCAACTCCTGCCGTTCAGTGGTTTAAGAACGGTGCACCTATTGATATTGATAATACTCATATCCTTGTGGCGCGTGAAGCAGAAGGGCGTCACACTCTTTACATTAAGTGTGTTAATCTTGAAGATGCCGGAACATATTCATGTAAAGCTGAAAACAAGGCAGGTGTAGTAGAAAGTAAAGCTAACTTTGCAGTGCAAGAAATTTTGGAAGTCCCACGTTTTGTTGAGGAACTACAACCAGTCACCGTAGAAGAAAACCAAACTGCTACATTATCTATAGTCGTCGACGGCAGACCTCAGCCTGAAGTTCAGTGGTATAAAGACGGAACTCTAATAACTATCGATGGCGATCATTATATTGAAAAGAAGAACGGTGTTGGACGACATGAACTTATAATCAGACAAGCCCGAACTGAAGACGTCGGGGCCTATTCATGTAAGGCGACGAATGCAGTAGGAAAGGCAGAAACTGAGGCAAATTTTGCTGTCGAACAATCAGTAAAACTACCTCAATTCACGGAAGAACTTGAAGAGTTGTCAGTAACGCAAGGAGAAACTGCGACTCTTAAAGTATCTGTAGAGGGAACTCCACAACCGGAGGTGACATGGCTAAAAGCTGGCGTTCCCGTGCAAATAGACAATGTGCATTTGATCGCAAAGAAAGACGAGAAAGGTCAGTATTCCTTAACGATAAAGAATGCCACTGTTGAAGATGCTGGGACGTATTCATGCAAAGCCACAAACGCTGCTGGAACCGCAGAAACTGAAGCGAAATTTGCTGTTGAAAAAACTGTTTCGGTTCCTCACTTTACTGAACAGCTTGAAGAACTTTCAGTAGTGCAAGGAGAAACTGCTACTCTTAAAGTGTCTGTTGAAGGAAGTCCTCAACCTGAAGTAACATGGATGAAATCTGGCGTCCCCGTTAATATTGACAATGTCAATATTATAGCAAAGGAGGATGAAAAGGGACATTATAGCCTAATTATAAAGAAAGCCACTGCCGAAGATGCTGGTACATACTCTTGCAAGGCTACAAATGCTGCTGGAACCGCAACCACAGAAGCGAAGTTCGCTGTCGAAGAAACCGTTTCGGTTCCTCACTTTACTGAACAACTTGAAGAACTTTCAGTATCGCAAGGAGAAACTGCGACTCTTAAAGTATCTGTAGAGGGAACTCCACAACCGGAGGTGACATGGCTAAAAGCTGGCGTTCCCGTGCAAATAGACAATGTGCATTTGATCGCAAAGAAAGACGAGAAAGGTCAGTATTCCTTAACGATAAAGAATGCTACTGTTGAAGATGCAGGGACGTATTCATGCAAAGCCACAAACGCTGCAGGAACCGCAGAAACTGAAGCAAAGTTTGCTGTTGAAAAAACCGTTTCGGTTCCTCACTTTACTGAACAGCTTGAAGAACTTTCAGTAGTGCAAGGAGAAACTGCCACTCTCAAGGTTTCCGTCGAAGGAAGCCCTCAACCTGAAATAACGTGGACGAAATCTGGCGCGCCTGTAAATATCGACAATGTTCATATCATAGCAAAGGAGGATGAAAAGGGACACTATAGCTTAATTATAAAGAAAGCCACTGCCGAAGATGCTGGTACATA
>UXUI01009624.1:0-12904 GCA_900576705.1 Enterobius vermicularis
ATATAATATATAATATATAATATATAATATATAACATATATTATATAATATATAACAAACAATATGTAATATACTATACATCATATATTATATGTTATATATTACATATTACATATCATATATCATGTGTTATATATTATATATTATATATTATGTATAATATATAGCATTTAATCTATTCTTCTTATTAGAGGGTATTGAAGAGTGTAAGTATGTTGGTTTTAGATGGTTTTAATACTTTAGCTATGGTTTTGTTCTCTATTGATTGTCAGCCTCATTATAATGTGCAATATATAGTAGTTTCTAAGCTTTTTCTTGAATTTGGTAGGGTGTACCAAACACGTCATGCAGGCCTTATTGGTATAAAAAGCGTTATTTTTTTTTATTTGCTTGGGATGTGATCAGAAAAGATGAAGTTATGGTAAATAAATTATTTAGCCGTCCCCTTCGTCTTTGACGCTGTCCCCTTCACTGTCCCTTTTCTCAACTTCCCCTCCAAAAACCAGCTACCCAATGAGCGCGCTAGGACCATCAATCGACAAAAATGCCATTTGTTTATAGTGTCTTGAAAAAATAGTAAGTATAAAAGGAAGAAGAACAGATAACTAAGCTTCTTCTTCCTCATCTTCTTCTTCTTCTTCTGCCTTTTTACTGTTTTCTTGGAAGTTTCCCCTTCACCGACCTCTGCTGAGATATCTACTGTGGCAACTTCCTGTCACCACTTTCCTCATACACTCGTTGATATTGCTATTTTTCATATATCAATTGTACTGCATTTGGACAGAAATAAACGATTGTACTTGCAGAATTTGAGTTACATGAAAGACCCGCGTGGCAGGACGCTTTGGCTCACCACACCTACTGCAGAGGGAATTTTGACGCTCATATTCCTTCTTTTGTCAACTTGTAAAGTTAAAAACCCTCAAAAGAACCTGATTCTGCGACAGTCAGACAGATGAAGCAGAAGTGTAGGCAGTCCTCTAAAATCATACACTTTTTTAAGAGAAGTCTACTTACAGTGTTTGCTGAACGAAGAGTTCTCAGAAAGCAGCAGGAAAAGTGCAGTTTCACAGCTTTATAAAATTGAACTACTCAGGAAAACACGTCTACTTTGCAAACGAATTAATCAGTCGGTGGCAGAGGAATGATACCCTATAAGATGCTTTCTAACAAATGTACTGGCAGGTCCTCGTAAGAGGCCTTATCTTTTTTTCAAATTTTAGGAAGTATCGGTTAGCTGGTGATTGATACCTTCATGTTTTCAAAAACACAAAATAACAAAACTTGAAATTACTTCCGTACATATATCAATGCTCTCGTTGACTTAACTTTATAATTTCAAAAAATGATTGGTGACAACGTAAAAATTTGGATATTGCCCAGAATAGGACCATTTCTCACTTTTTGTGAAGCACCTATCAATTGTGAGACATACAAAAAGTTAAACATTCGCAACAGGGAGCAGTATAGTCAATAACCTAAAATTTTGAGAGTTTTTTCGAGAAGGCTCCTGAACTGATAAGCTGGAAGCAGAACATTATGGTCTTAAGAGTTTCTTGACTTCTCCACTCGCTGAATGATACATTACAAATTACTTGGCCTCTGTAAGCTAATTTTTTTGGGATGATATGGTAGCACTTTAAGTAGTTAAATAAATCTCGTTTTTATAAGATAATTTCTACAAATTTGTTACTGCTGCATAAATTGTGGAAGTTTTTTTAATAACACGTTGTTCTGAAAGAAGTGCATAAACTGTGAATAAAAACATAAACTGTGAAGAAAAATTAAACTGCAATTTTTTCTAGCCGTAAAAAGCTTTTTTTATCTGTTACCGTGTCTCTCAACAGGTGAAGTCTGAGAGTGGAATATCCTGTTTTTTGATTTTGTGTACTAGGAAATCAAAGTGGCTTATTTATCCAACGTCCAATTCTAGAAAAGCTGCTGTTTAGACGTATGTGTTGTAAACACAAAAATAGCTTATAATCTGCATTAGTGTCTTTTGTTTGAAGAACCGCTCAAAAATCAGATTGAGCCGAACAAAACGTTAGCGATGGGAAAATATGCTGTTTTTAGGCATTTGATTCTTTTTAAAAAATAAAAAAATTTTAGAAAAATGCATAGTCTTAGCTAAGGACAACTTTTCCTATTAAATTTCGCTGTTTCACCTATTTCTGTATATTGTATTGTTAAAAACGTGACTCAAAAAGCAACTGATTATTCTAAAAATCCTACCATAGAAGAGTAAAAAAGTATAAAGAAACTCTTTATTTAGCTCAAGTCAGTTTTAATAAGAAATTTTTTTTGTCACTCAATTTGTTGTTACTAGAGATTCAAAAAAAAAAATTCAATTAAGCCTTTTTAGTATATTGCGCGCTTTTACGCAAGCATTGTTTCAGCACGATCAATCTAACATTAAATCTTTATAGAACTTCAAAAAGTGTCTGGAAATTTGGTAAACACTTTTCATTCAGCTTAAACCCGCTTTGATAAGAAATTTTTTTTGATTTTCGGCTATTCGTTGATAATATCTCAAAGAGAAAGAGAACTGCAGATTGCTATTATATTTTCCAATTTTTTCTGCTACTTTTTTTTTAAAAACGGTTGAATCAGCTTTAAGTACAACATTTTTACAAGTTAAAAGAAGTGGCTTAAATTAAGAACTTTTAAAAACAGTTCTGTGAAGAAGAATAACATAGAATTGCTTGTATATTTTTGCTGCACGAACTGTTTGATAATTTACAAAGCACTTTTGCTTTTAGGACATTCACATTAGCACATTACTTTCTAACTAAAGTAGTTTTGACAACCCTAAAAAACTTGTTTCAAGGGAAAAGCGGAGGAAATCCCAACGTAATGCACCTGTAGTTGTAAAGTTGAGAAACTTTGCATTAGCGAGGCATATGCGAATTTAGTGCCATTCACATAACTAAAAATGATAGAAATTTGCAGTATAGGTTTGAGAGCGTAACTTTATAGTTTTCAAGCAATTTTTTATCTTTGAAACTTTATTTCCACTGTTTTATTATGCATTAGTCTGCAAACAGTTACAAGGAAAAGTTGAAAAACCTTCAATAATTTGGGGGAAATCATGTTACTTGGCGTGAATTGGTCTGTTAAATACATTAGAGACGGCTGATTAACCAGAACTTCTTCCAGACTGTTCCTCCATTTTATAGTTTGCATGCACCAAAATCTCCAAAAAGATTGACAGCTAGATTGGCGAAAAATTGAAAATTGTCTGCGATGTGGCTTAAGGCTATAAGTGAATTGATAGAAAAATCTAGTCTTCAAGATGCAGCCAAACTAATAAATCTCTCTTATAGTTTTGTGCAAGGTTAAATTGTCTTTGAACGAGCATTCTTCAGCCGTCAAAATTAATCAGGTTGAGAGAGTAACAGAAAGCAGGGAAAACGCAGTTGTGACTGACCAGTGCATTAATAATTACCATACTGCCAATTTTATTTAACCAAAATGTTCTTAAACTTACATTTTCAAAAACCGACATGTAACTAAGATTTAGAAAGGCAGAAATTGAACGGAGAAACGAGAATAAAGGTCTGACTGATTTGCCGTGATCACATTCGTGATCAGAGGCCTGTTTCCAAAGAATTAGTTTACCGACTGTGGAATCAATAGGATAATAATCTGCAGCTGGCTTGGTTTTTGATGACAAGTGATAATTTGAAGATCATGTCTTAAACTTCCGATTATCTACAAGTGCGAACTCAGGCATCGCAAAAAAACTATTTCGAAGAAATCAATTTAGAATTTGATTACTTTTTCTAAGATAAGTTTTGCGCATCAAAAATTCATATTCTTAATCAGAACAAAGAATTGCACATAAATTGAAAGTCTTTTCAAAATTTTTGATGAGATGATTTAATTTTTTTCTTTTTTTCTTTTTTTCGAATTAAACACATTAAATCAGCGAAAAAATATCACACTTATCTCTTCTACAGCCAGCAAGACCTCAAGTGTACGCGTTTCATGAATATTTGATGAAACATAAGATAACTTTTTTAAATAATGTTAATTTAACAATTGTTGAAAGCTAGTATGTGACTTTTAACATCCATTAGCTCTAGCAAAGCAAGAAAAATGTCTTTGGTGTTGTTTGCTTCTAACAATTATTTGAGTAATTTTGCTTTCCTCTGCATTTGTCGATATACTTTCAAAATGAGAGATCTTAAGGAATATAACGCGTCTAAAAGTTTTTTAAGTTACTTTAGCGTTACAAGTATATAATGCTTTCTTCTTCTTTACTTGTAGATTTTACAGCTTATTACTTTCTTGAAAGCTTTTTTGTCGCTTTCTTGACTGATGATTTAAGAGAGTAATTAGTAATTAGTTCTCCTATTTAAAGCAGCTATTTTAAAGTCAGTTTTATGCTAAATTATAACTCAGAGTTAAACAGCACTTTTCTTAAGTTTTTTTTTACATTTATCTCACAAATCTAACATAAAATTCGTGTTAAAAATGACCAAACTAAAAGTTCTTCAAAAATACATACTTTTATTCTTTATTTCATTTACAAACTGCTATTTGAGCAGACTCATAAGACTGTGGTTATGCTTTTATTTAAACTTATAGGGAATAATTTGTACTTGTTGGTTAATGAAAACCAAAAGTGATAAAGTTTTAACTGTCAACTGCTTTTTAATTTTGCATTTCTTGAAATGCTGTCTTTCTGTTTCTTTAAAACAGCCAAAATAATTCAGTAAAAATTTGTTGTACAAATGAAAAAATCTGCTAAGCAAATAAGGAGTACATTTTTGATTCATTATTAAGTGCTAAAAAATTAATTGAAAAATCTGAAAAATTTTTTGTACTTTACCGCAGATAAGCTCATACAGCACGTGGACATTGTAATTGATTGTGTAATGTTCACCAAGATTTAAAAAATTGTAAATTCTTTTCTTAATTTATTATCGAATTTATTCTTTTATTATTATCTGTTATTATTTAATACCAGAAATAATAAGTTATAAGAACATAGGTATAGGAAAGTTTGGGACCGATAACTCATAGAAGTGAAGTAAGACTGGACGCTTTTTTAATGTTTTTCTTTTTGCATATCCCAAATT
Organism: Enterobius vermicularis; assembly: GCA_900576705.1. Taxonomy (NCBI): domain Eukaryota; kingdom Metazoa; phylum Nematoda; class Chromadorea; order Rhabditida; family Oxyuridae; genus Enterobius; species Enterobius vermicularis. Next base: position 5,085 of record UXUI01009624.1, read on the forward strand.
TGCATCATTTTTCTCTCTTCAGCAGCCTCAATCACTGCTCATCATAAATCAGCTTAAGAAGAAGAAAGGAAAGAATAAAAAATACGAAAAAAATAAAAGACTAAAAATGCTAAAACACAGAGTAATACCTAGTAAATTTTCTTTATTTTTATTTCAAATATAATTACTAATTGTAATTAGACAAGAATTTAATCTAACAAGAAAACAGAACTTTTTTTTGCTGTTTTGATATGTCAATAAAGTGAAGCACTAAGAATAATGTAGAAAAAAAACAGAAAAATATATAGATGTTTTACCGTCAATAAGCAACAACAGTAGAAGCAGCAGCGGTAGCAAAAAGAAAAATCAAGCGGTTAAACTTGTCTACAGATCAAAAAAAGGAAAAAAAACTTGTCCAAAACAAAAAAGTGGTTTCAGTATTACTCCGTTCTGTTTTCCCTCCCCTCACCTCCCTCTCCCTTCCAAATTTCCAAAAACAACAATAACAACGTTTCCAAAAAGAGCAAGATTTTCCTTTTTTCTGGCTTCCCTATCGATTCCAATTCTGCAATACGCTTATGCAATATATAGCCAAAAAAACTTTTACTGGTAACTTGTAAGTAAGAAAAAAATATCAACTAGAAAATTATAAAATTGAATTATTAGAAAAGATTAAGTTTCTCAGTTTATCTGTAAAACTGCTGTGACAATTAGCGCAAAAACAGTACAGCATTTCTTTGAGTTTTGCAAAAAAAAGAGAAGTTATTTTGTTAAAGTGGGATAAAAAAGTGCAAGAATTATTTAACAATTTTTAACAGCTATCGCTGTACGGTCAACTAAAAAGAATCGTCTGAGGAAAAAAAAAAAACAAAGCATGAAACAAAAAGTATGCAAATAATATCATCGTTATGTATTTTTGTGTTCAATTTATTTTTTATTGAAAAAGTAACCGTATAGAATCCAACATCATCTTGACTAAAGAAAAATTTTTTTCTACTGAACTGAGTTTTCTGTAAAACATACTTAATAAATAAATATCTGAATCACAGTTATTTGGGACCTAAAAATTACAAGTAGAACAGTGTTTTGTGTACCAAAAAAAAGTCTTTCTCTATTACAGAGTTTAAAATTACAACTGAAGTGTTTATATTTAAGGAAACTCAGCACTGCCTAAGTAAATTTACTGACAACAGGAAAAAACCGATTTGAAAACTATTGAAATGTGTATCAGTTACTGTTAAACATTCTAGGAAAATAACATTGACAACTTTTTAGAAGTTCAAAATCAATGTCAAATAAAAAAATTACTTTCAGTGTGCAGTAATTTAAAACAAAAACTTATCGCAGAAACGTTGATTCCTATACTGTTTCAATGAGAACAATATGATTGAGAAACATCTGTTGCCGTATTGAGAAATTATAATTGTGAAGGAAGTAGAGCATTTGAAAGCTGTAAACTTTAATAGTAATTTTTACTGAGTAAAGTTACATTGTTATCTTTGGCTTTTATCGACGTCTAGTGATCTAGCAACAAGGAATCAAACAGTAGAAAAAGAATTAGGGTAGGAATAGGATTACCGTGTCCCTCCCCTTACGCTACATGCAAAAAATCAAATTTTTGCTCGAAAAAGAACCATTCTTTTGAAAAACGTTCAAAAATTGAACACTGGTAAGACTGCTGTTCCTTTTTTATTTACTGATTTTTTTTAATATTTCTTCTTCTCCTCGTGTTTTTTTTCAATATTTTCTTACTTATTCAGAAGATACGTTTTTCTCAACAGCTCTTTCAAAACCAGTTACCTTTCTCGTAATAGCTCAAACTTTAAATTTTCTGCAGAGTTCTTCAACTCTAGTTATGTAGAATCCTGTGGCAGAAAAAGTGACAAGTTTTCCAGTCTAACTAACTAGTTACTGAAGTAATTAGGCTAAAAAATATGTGTAAAAAACGAGAATTTCTGCTAAAATCGCGGTAGAAAAGAGACAGAAAGGCAATAAATTTTAAAAACCGTTCGGTAAAACCTTAAAAAAGCAAAAACTTTTCGTTACACTTCGTATGCGCATGCAACAAAAAAGTTTTGCTTACTTTTCCTGTAATTAACACACAAATAATATTTACGATCCTAATCTAGTTATCTGCATGACATCTACCATTAACGTAAACTGTCGACCAGTTGCTTCTTGTTTTTCTGCTATCCACGCGGTCTCAAGATAGAAATAAAGAAAATAATTGCAGTTTAATTCTCTGAAACAGTTTCTTATAATTAAAAGAGTTTGAGATATCTGCAACAGCCACTCGTTCAGTTTAGTCGCCTAAAGAACCGTCCAATTTATTTGAGGATAGATCCAATCTTCTTTCCTAACAGACGTAATTTCTGAGAGGCACCTGCTGTATGAAAGACATTCGCGATGTCCGCCTTCTTTAACTTTGAAAAAACATCGATCTACTTCTTTCATCACCTATGATAAATTTTTTTCAGTTTTTTTAATTGTTTCTGATGTCACAAAAAACTTGCGAAATAATTTTTTTTGTTAGTTACTTGTTTATACATCAAATTTTTTACCGTAAATACTTTTTTATTGTTTTATGTTTCATAATTTTTCAAGGCAACCTAAACGAAAAACAGTTTCACAGCATAAAAAAGACACTTCAAAATTATTTTCAGTTTCCAAAAGGCTATTACCTTTAAACCAACATTTTTCCAATACACTCGTTTGAGAGTCAGATAGCCTGGATTACTATAGTTTTTTAAGCGTAGATTTTCCTGTTCTAGCCGTTTCAAGTATCTTGAATTCCATACTGGCACACGTTCTCTAAGAATACTGCTAGGTTTTAGCTCATTCTGCTGAAGTGAAAGCGAGTGAACCAGTCTGAAGTTTTTTAAATCCACCGAATAATGTAGAGTCACTAAGTATTTTTGCTTCTGGTTCTCACAGAAAAAATAATGCCGAAACGTTTTACAAAAAGATTGGCTAGGTGCTTTCGTTAAAATGATTTTTGGTACTAAAAAAGTGATGCTAGTAACCTAATGTGATACACTTGGCTGATATTTGGATTCATAACAATTTTTTTAAACGGTTTAATTACTTTCATAGTTTCGTGCACACCCTGGGACAAAATTCTTTCAGGAATAACCACTACCTGAAAGTTTTAAAGAAAAGAACAACTAAATTTGTCTACTCAACAAACCGTTTTTTTTGAGTAATCTAGCAGAGCTAAAAAATAGAACTTTGAATTTTAGCGCCGCACCTTACTCCAATACACCGGTGGGTAAGGTTTATTTCTTGTCAGAATATTCTTATAGTTGTCAAAACGGATTTGCGTTGGGTGAGTTACATTTGAATAATTTTCCTGAAAATTTAACACACAGTTGAAGGTCATTTACTTTGTGCAGCAAATATTAAAGAAAACTTTCTCTTTCTCAAGGTAGCAGACAGAACTTAATATTTGGCGAAGCCGCTAAAGTAGCTTTAGAAGAATTTTAAAAATGTCAGTCAATAAAAGGGAAAAACTTGATGATCCGATTGGTCTTCCAAAAACTTTTTGTGTAGAGAAAAGCAACAGCGAATTTCATATAACTAACAATTAGCTCTCCATATGTACTCTGAAACATAATGGAAGCAATATTTTTGTTTTTCTCTAACTGGCTGTCTAGAGTCGACAACAGTGTACGATTGTCAAAAGCCACAAAGTTTTCATCAAGATCTGACAATGCCAAGTAATCTGTATTTCCTGTCGCTCGGAGAATGCAATCATTAAATACGAAGACCTGCTAGAAAGAGTCAAACAAAAGCGAGGTTTAGATGTTTCAAAAGGATCTGCTAAAAGCCTGAATGTAAAAGTAAACTTTACCGCGCCGACTTGTATAAGGTTGTTAGGATTTTCTTCATCTGGAACGTCTGCTTCTGTAGGGAACTGATTCCACAGAATACGTTCCAGACTAATAGTTGGATCGTTTTCGTAAAGGCGAAAAATTCCATCAACTTCCTTTGTGATACTGTTGACATAAAAATAAAATTTTGTTGCACCATTTGTGATCCTCGTCTATAAATTGATGGTTATAAAAATCTGAAACACGGAGCAGAAACTGCTATAAAAAAAATTAAGCGTACAGAGTGACAGTTGAAAACTTTCTTCACTGACCCTTGATAATTTTAAAATATTAGAGAAATTCTCCTTTTAAGACGAGTAATAAATGAGACCGAATTTAGCGAACAAGAAACTCTAAAGTTTGTTAACATTTTGACTTTATTTAGACAAAAGAGCAAAGTTTAGACTTTGCAATCATCAATACTGCCTAACAGTTTCATAACTAGATTCAAGAAAATGGTGAAATAGATTCAGAATCACGCAGACAGTGGTATCACCTTCTTTAAAAAAAAAGATAGTAATAAAAGTACTGTTTAGTAGGTTAAAGTTTACCTCAAAAAAAAATGGTAGGCTAGCCCAATTAGCATATAACCAAACCGGACCTGCACAAACGGCCAATCTATGCGCCTTCCTCTCCTCCTGACTTACTCTCAAGTCAATGATTTCCAAGACTTTTTTTCTTTTTGGCTCAGTTTTGAGGAAGACGTACAACTTCAACGTTCTATTTAGAACCAAAGACGTCTGAATAGGCCTTGCGTAATCAGCAGTTCCATATTTTCCTTCATACGTGCACCTAATAAAGTTTAAGTTATAAAGCTAACTGGTTTCAAACAGGTGTGACTAGAAAATACTTCTAAACTACAGGAATGACTAACTTCTTTGAAACTGGTTATAATTCTTACGCATTATGTCATTAAAAGAAGCAAGTAAAAGAAGAAAGCCAGAGCTGTACTATAGGTGATTCAAACTGCTGAAAATTATTTCACTTGTCAGGCTGCAGACCCAAGTAGAAGAAAATCTGGATAATTTTGAAGTGCTTATTTCTTAGGGGTTTTTTATCTTTTATAATAGTAGGATACTTTTCTAAATCTTAAGAAGTGTACCAAATTACGTAGTTTTTCAGAATTGATTTTATTACTTACAGAATTAGCATTTAATATTTACCATTCAAAGCAAACTTTATTATATTTATGACTTACGGTTTACTAAAAACTTCATTGCACCTTTGAAACTGAGACAACTTCAAAGAAGCTGGTCTACCGCCTTCAATTTGAAGCAATAGTTTTGGAAAATAATAGCAGTTTGTCATCAATGCTACTTTTATTTGGCTGTTTGTCATCAGATATGCGCTCAGAAAGTAAATCTAAAACAATTTATTCGGTCATTAGCTATTGAACTGAGCATTTGCTTTCCTCAGGTTCTTGAAATTTTCTCTGACCTTGTTTGACTTCTAGACCTCAGAAGCTGACTGCAAAATAAAACAAGCCTGCAGAAAAAAGTTTGTTTTATGACAGTTCATAACACGTTAAATTGCAGAAAATGGTGAGGTACTGTCAGGTAGAAGTATGAAAGACGTTTTACGAGCAAAAAAACTGTCGCTTATAAGGCGTAAAGTTACAACTTTTCAAACAGAGCTTAATTAAGCATGTCCAATATTTTTATGCTTCTGTACAATAAATGTCGCAACTTTAAAAAGTAAACTTTTGCGAAGAGTTGTTTTCGATTTTGCAAATTCTTTCTAGGGTCTACAGAATAAGCAACTGTTAAAGGTTAGCTAGAGAAATATTTTTAGCATTTTTGTTTTATTTGAATATGCTCATTAGTACGAAGGTTTTTAGATAGCTGTGACTGCTGTTTCTATGATTCATGCTTTCTCTTTCCTATAATACCAGAGATGAGATCAGGTTTACATTTTTTATGATCTGAAAACCATAAGAGTGTCAAAATGACGTAGGAAAGCTTCAAATCTCACCGTTTTTTTAAAAATTATTTCAATTGTTTTCAATTGTTTTCAATTATTTTTCAACTATTTCAGTTATTTTACTCTAGGTATTTTTAAAAAGAAACACATTTGTAAGAGTTTTAACGCTTAAAAAAAGTAAATAGAAAGAATATTATCATTTTTAAACAAACCTTCTGCGTCTTCAAAAAATTAGCTGAAAAAGACGAGTTTTTGACAAATGATGCGCTCCAGCAGAGAATTAACAGTGAACTGGCTAGTGGCAAGAAAAGTCTTTTAAAAAGAATTCTCATTTTATAAACTCAGCTTGAAAACAAATTTAGACTTTGCAGCCACAAGTGCAGAAACAGTAGAAATTGTTTTTGTATTACATATTAAAAGACTAAGTAGTTTAAATTAATTACAATCTGAAACTAGCGCTCATTTTTAACCTGCGAAAATTAGTTCATTGAATGATTGAAAAAACTTTAAAGTAACTGAAGCGTATTGCTGCAGATAAATTAGACTAATTTTGATAACGAGACAAATAATTCGTTTACATTACCGGTGAAACTCTCTCCTTGTGTTTCAATTGATAAATCTTGCTTGCAATTGGATCAAAAGTAATATGAGTTTGACGCATAATTTTAATAGGTATTATTTGCTGTATTTTCTATAAAAGCTTCTTTCTTGTAGCCTAGAATCTTATTATTGCAATTTTTGCGCCTATTTCGCAGTGGCGTAATTTGTCGCTGTTGATATCAAACCATTTGAAAAATTTTTCACTCGCTTGACAGCGCACCAATTTATCTCTTTGAAGATCCTTTCTGACGTTACTAATGCAAGTGTCACGAAATTTGTTAGGTTTGCGTACTGAGCCTTTGACCGATTTTTTGTAAAATCATTCAAGAGAATTCTATTTCACCAAAATTTTTTTTGTAATTATTGTCGACCTTCTAGATTGATCTCGATTTGTGCACACAGATAAAAGGACACGCAAAATTAAAGCCAGATATTGCTACAATTTTTCAGCTTTAACGTGCTGTATTGTGTGCACTTCGTTCTTTACTTCAGAAAGAATAGTGTCGTCTGATGGATCAAAATCAGACTCTCAGTAGTTTATTCGCAGTGGACAGCACCAGCTGTAGTTGTTAAAAAAAGGGACGTTGAAATTTAAATTTGCGCCAACTTCTCAACTGGATCTGATGCAGTGATTAATATATATCAGTCATCGTTGGTTGCATCTGACCTCATTTTTGCAACATTTAATAATGGCAACTTCTTTTTTCGTTTATATTTCTCAGATACGTATTTGCAAATTCCAGTTGATAGCAATTCGAAAAAGCCGTCAGTAATTAATAAGCATATCGGTCTATTCCAATACAACCGTCTACCCTTTGAGATCAATACAGCTTTAGCAATCTTTCAGCAAACTGTGCCTCAAATGATCTCTGGTTCATCAGAAGTTGTTCCTTACTTAAATGATATTCTGATTTCAATACCAACCAGTATTGATTATCTGAAGCGTCTTCGTACAGTGTTAGAACGTGTAGAACTTTTTGGTTCTCATTTCAAGAAAAAAATGTGTTTTTTTAATAAATCGGTAAAGTAATTAGGCATTATTCTTGGTCGCAACTGGATTTGTCCTGACCCAGGTAAGGTCTCAACGATAAAAGGAATGCCTCCTCTAAAAATTCATTTCGTTACTTGCTTATCTAGGCTTTGAAGATTACCATGCTAAGTTTATTTCGCAACATTATTATTTACGCATTTGGACTAAAAAAATTTTTAGTAAAGTTTTTACTTTGGCCGCTAGTCATTCACAACGTTAGACGTTATTTCCGAAAATCTACTTCCTCAAATCGCGCATTGTTCTAATCGTCGATTAGGCAACAGAAGGGCAGAGTGGCTGATGGGTGCAGCTCGTTTTGATGATGCAACGTTTAGTGGTCTGCGACGTACGTTTTGAGTAAGATGTCGGTGGTTCGTGTCCGTGAAAAGCATTTATTGCGTGTCTTTTGCACAGATTATGAA
>UXUI01009632.1:7427-17466 GCA_900576705.1 Enterobius vermicularis
CGCTACGAGTGAAAAAACTGATTTTAAAATCTGTTTACCGTTTTGAATAAGAAACGGTTGAAGCATCGACAGTTCCCAGAGGAAAAATCGCCCCACCAGTTTCTGGATATCTGAATACAAACTAATCTTCCCAGGCGGCTAGAAATTTCTAAATGTATTCTGCCAGATAAATGCATAATAACAAGGACGAAACTATTTAGAACAGTCGTTATAAACTTTATACGACTGAAGAACAATCATATCAGACGATTACCTTTAAACCGCTTCCAGTTACACCTTCACGGCTAAAAACAGAAGACACAATAAGACGCACAGGTAACGAAATTCGGGGTCAATGGACGCTAGCTAAAACCGAAACTGATGTGGTAACTGAATAACGGACAACGAGTAATAAACTGCTGGCGAAAGCAAAACAATTAATTGCAAATTATTTACTGTCGTCCTACAGCAAATGAGTAAATATATTTGAAGATTACTGAACACGGCTCCAGTATTCTCGCAAAGAGCACAACACAAACTAGATTCAAATTCAATGCACAGTTTCATTTATTTCCTTAACATAAAGGCGGAATAAGCACTATTAATCAGTCTTCAAAGAATCCCTAAACAAGACTACACTTCTTTATACACATATTATAAAAGTCGATTTTGAGAAGCTCAGTCATCACGGATTGATTGGAGGCCGGAAATAACGTACTGGTTGCCCGTAAGCCGGTGATCACGCTGACTAAGCTCAACTCTGAAATTTTGCTACATGAACTGATAGCAGAATAGTAAAGTTTATGATAAAACAATGTGGAAATGAAAAAGTCGTTCCGTTAACTTCAACTCAGAAATAAAAATATTTAACAAATAATTTTTTTGAAACCCAACACCTGCTTCAAATTGGAAGCAGAGTTCCAGCCAAAAAATCCACTGGCTGACAAAAAATGATATTAAATATTTTTCGTGAAATTCATCCAGTGACGAAAAATTAGCGAACACTGAGCAGGAGTACAAAGAAAGTGAGAAGATTCCAAAAATTTCCATATAGAGAAAAAACTTGAAGAGTAACCCAACATAAAGGGTAAGTTATACACGTCTAGTAGACGGTGGGACTAGCTGAAGAAATACCTCTTAGAAGTGTCATAATTCCTCCTATACGGTCTTCCAACACCCCACAAATTAAACGGAAGGGATGTATATAAAGCAGCAGCAACAAAGCCGACAGTAATAACCCCGGAATATAAGTATTCGTACCACATCAGAGTTGGTGCTGGTTTCTAAAGAAACAAAAGTTTCCAATCGAGATCAAAAGATCAAAGCCTCACCCGAATACAAAAAATTACAAAAACTAAAAATCAAAAAAACCTCGTGAAACACATCTATTACATGCCTGATACTAAAGGCGCATTCAAGTTACAGATGAAGAAGTCAAAAGCACTTAGGAAACTAAAGACTATTTCCAGTTGAAATAAGGCAGAAGCAAAGTTAGACAGCAGAAAGCTGCCATATATATAAATATAACTTAATTTCCTGACCAGTTAAAAAAGTAAGTTTCGAGATCAGTGTGGTAAAAAATTCTTGGAGACTAGCTGATTCCTGAATACAAAAATAAAACTTAATTTATCCTAGTTCCTTCGATATAAGTGCTCGGAAATCTTTTTTTTATTTATTCGTAAAAACTTAAACTTTACAATCATAACTTAGGTGCAAAAGGAAAATTCCAAAAAATTCCAATCATACACTGTACAAAATATACTTCTGAGAAAATTTCTGTAAAACCGCACAGGAAAGTCATAAATGCTAAATTGCTTTTAAACAGCCAATCAAAAGTATAAGACATTGGTTACACTCGGGACTGTTACGGAATCATTTGCAAAGACGTCAGCTTATGCCTGACATGCCGCAACGGAAAGACATCCATCAATCCTGCACTGGCTGAGAATCTGGCTAATTTCCAACTGGTTACATTTAAACTTTTGCTTATTCAACGGGAACAGCACTGAATTTCCCTGCCAGTGTGATACAGACCGCTGTTTTACCAGTGACCTGATGTTAACCGCAGTTTGGAATCATATACTTTCACTGGGAAATGGTTTTGATGGCTTCTGTTGTAACCAGCATACGCTTGGTTTCGTAACTGCAGACCTACAAATATAGGTCGTTTAAACTATGTTCTCGGTACTTTTCTGCTGACGACTTTGCAGTTTCTCAGTCAACTGATCACCCCGATGACAACTACTTAACTACAGCTGTTTACTTTAATGCAGAAATGAAGGTAAACTAGCGTACAAGGTGATCAAAAAGTCTATTAAGACGAGATTTTAGAAACACGTTTTTGTGTTTATGTAACGTCTGAATCCCTTTTGTCATCTCACTCTTGATTTTGCATTGTATTCTAGCTCCCTCCCACTGATCCTACAAATGTTGACACTGGTCTCAAAATATCAATAATGGTATTAGCTTGATGCGGGAAAGCATACGTAAATTAAATACAGAAACTTATTAATTGATCGCTGATATCGATGAATATTAATTGTCGACCCTCAGGATGTAACTAAATCGTCGGATAAGTCGAACGACAGGGAATGGACAGATGAGTCTAAATTTTCCGAGTTTTTCATTTGAACATTGTATCCGAAATAGTGGGAATTTTTATTTTAAGGCTTGGTAGTGATGGTCTCTTTAATTGACGACAGCGTTAATAATGGTAATAACAATAACGGTGATAACAGCAATAATATTTATGAGGCGCATAGAAATGCGAAAAAATTTTCACTAGGCAAAAACGCAAAAAGTTGGTGAAGATCTGGTCGCAAATTTAGTTAATTGTCGCAGATTTTCTAAGTAATCGAAAAAAACCCTAATTATCTGTCTCGTCATTACCTATTTTTGATGCCGTTACCGCTGTGAAAGTCTTAAGTCCAAACTTTGCAAAATCTGTTTTTTTAGCTCATTTTCTTCTTGGCTGAATTTTTTAAGGCTGAAACACTTGGGCAGCAATGACCATCCCCAAGAAACGAAAATTTGAATTTTATCTTAATTCTGCACAAACGAAAGTATCTTTACAGAAAATCCTGTTTTTGAATCCTCTAAGGAGGTAAAAAAAGGAATAGAGATCGTCGGAGAAAGAACAAACGCAACAAACGTAGATAACAGATAAAAACTCAGCTAGAAAACTGATCTGCGAAATTTGGTAAATTTTTTTTTCTCAGATTCAAAACCTCTATATATCTTCTTACATTTTTCTTGTTTAACAATCGGTTTACGGTTCTGATTTTGTAAGGAAAGGAAGTTACATGGAAAAATGACTGGCAGTATTCATCTTTCACATTGAAAAGTACTCATTATCTTTGAAAACTGATGATAGGGGGAAAGAGTTCGAAAAGAAAGGCTTTTTCAACTGTACTTTTTAATCTGACTATTTTTTTATCAATCAATCAAAGATTCAAAATAAGTGTAGTTGATTTTAGAGTCATTCAGTGATAAACAGTTTTTGGTGGCATAAATTGTTACGAATAAGAAAAACTGTCATACGTACATTCTCCACTTAGATTTTTATTAAAAGTAATGTGTAAAAATACTCTTTTTTTATTTTTTTTTTTACTGTACGTTTCCAAATTATTAAGCTACGATACCGCAGCTGAACAACTCCTTCATTTCACCAGTGGACCTTACTGTAACAATTTCCTGTACGTTCCCTACAGTCCATAAGCTTTTGAAGCTATTACTGCTTGAAAGCTAAATGGAAGGAGAAAAATGTACATTTGTTCTACTGCTTACCTTCATCTGTTTGGTTAGTACATTTATGATAACTCCCACTGGAATCTCAGTACAAATTTACAAAAGATTTTAATTTTTATACTTTTATCTTAGAAACGTAGTTACATACGATGGGAAAACAAATTTAGCGACAAATGCACTAGCAGTAGTTACGATCATCAGAAAGAGTCCCAGTTCAAAAAATGGTTGAGTATTTGCAAATACTAATGCAGCACCCGCAACAAACGTCGATAATGCAGACATCAGAACCGGTACAGTGACGTGTGCATAAACTGGTCTAAAATACTTTTTTCAAATTAATACCGATTTATATAACCAACTTAAGTTTTGACTGAAAGTTTGGAAACTGGAGATGCAAATGAAATAAATCTTTTATTGATATTTTGCAGAAATGTGACGAACAGTAAAATGCTGAGGCACCTGACGTTTTGAACTCCTAAGCTTCTAAACGATACGGCGTAGTGGAGAGTATAATCAAAGCTCATTCCGATCGTCAACACAATTATCGTTGCTTCAACTACATTTATCGACCAGCCTAATAGAGAGTATGGATTTTTACGTGAGCTATACAAGTGGAAAGTTGAAAATTTTACGGATAATTAGGGAAAGCAGCTACAAGTGTTAAAGGTTTTTAAGTTACAAATAGTTATGCAACTATATGCAATAGAAGTTGAAGATATTTAACGTTTGAATACTGATAAATTTGTAATTCACGGTAAGTTTTTTTTTAAAAACGCTGTGAATCGTGCTTTTTTTCTTTCTAATTATTTTATAAGTCATAGCAAAAGTGTGTAACAGAAAAAAGTATGCTGAAATATGATATCAATAAATACCTTATTTAAACTAGTTATATTTAATAAATTTGTAAAAAGACGGAAGCAGAATTTCGTTACACGTTCAAACTTGACTTTAGCTTTATTTTTTTGCTGATGAGACAACAACTTATTGCATCAATTTTGAAGCATATAGCTGTTTTAACTGAATTTTTTTTTTGGAAGAAAATATTGATAATCCAGATGAAAGAATTCAGATTTATAAAAAAATTCTAACACCTCATATACTGAATTGAAAATTTTCTGTCAATGCAATTTTCGCTCAGTAATTCAATGACAGAAAAATTACTAACTAAGATGTATAAGTTATCTTTAGATAGCGTTTCCCTTACCAATCCATAAAACTGTTGCAATAGTCATTAAAACGATCAGCGAAATACAAATAATCGTCAAAAATGAGAGTGATAAACGAAATGTAGTTGCAGTAATAACTGCCATAGAAATTCCCAATGAAACAAATACAGAAATTATAGTATTTTGTGGAATTTGTTCCAACAGATCGTATAGTATTGTTGACTCCGGTGGACCAGTTATGATCGGATGAAGACTTGCTAAAAAGTCAATACTTATTCTCCTGTTGAACATGCTGTTTAATGAATAGACGTCACTTCTTTTTTGAAAGTTATCTTATGGTAAAAATCTTTCTAAAATACAATCTTAGGAACTATTTGAAGAATTTGGTTGTTTGAAGTCAGTGAACGCAACGACAGAAGATACAATATTTACGGTTTTGTTACAAACGGTTTTCGTTGAACTGCCAATAAACATTAACAATAAATAAAAATATACACTTCGCTTTACCTTCAAATGATTCATTCTTAATCCACCTTTCCACTTTATCTACGAATAAGTAAAACTGTTTCATCTTTCGATAAATCAGTGAAAATTCGTATTTACTTTGGGTAAGTAACAAATATCCAACAAGTCTTCCGTTTGATACATAGAGAGGACCATCAAGTGTTTCAAGCGATTGCGTATAAATTCGATTAGTTGGATTTTTTTTACCAAAATCGAGAAAACATTTATAAAGTAGTGAAAAGTTTTTCTAAAATTTGTCAATAAAAAAGTGAATAGAAGTAGGTACATTATAACAATTATAAGGTTCGAATTGTTAAACAGTGTTTTATGACTTAAAACTTTAGAAGTACTTCAAGACTGTAAAACAACGGTCTTGTAAAAGCACTAAATTTTCACAAATCTACTGCACCTTTAATGCTGTCCTGACAAAATTATCCTCTTACATATGTAAATATTAACAATTTCAATCTGTCTATGCTTTTTTTTTCAAAATTATTAAGCTAGTTAAAATTTCACAGAATTTTACTTGTTATAAACTTACCTAATCTATTAGTGCTAAATTTAGCTGAAAAAATTCTTCAGATCAGATTAAAGTTTAGAAAAAAAAATATGGAGGACTTACCGTTCCTTCAGCAAGCAGCAGTTTACAGTTAGCATCGCTGTTGTTTGCCCACTCAATAAATCTGCTGATCCACAGATCCTTAGGTCTAGAGTTTCCATAACGTTCTACCAACGACTGTACCAAATTCTGTAAAACGTCACCACAACTTTGAACTGTTTATCTAAATTAAGTTACTTTTTACCCCTAATTACTGTGTATCACGTGATTATTACTTAGCGTAAAAGTACAACAGTTTTATAATGCCTCGCTTCTGTACACCTTGATAAACTTTCGAAATATTCTCAAGAAAAATTCAAAGAACTTTAAAACAGATCTCAAAATGTAGTAGCTATTTAACGAGCTTTGTAAAAGCTACGACATAGGTAGCTGATTAATGTTCTTTTTAGAATAATAGCCGCGACTGAATTTTTATTACTGTTTTCAGTTACACGCAAAATTCTGAAGATCCTACATTTTAAAGCATTATATTGCTAGTCAAGATGCAACAACTAATTTAGTTTTTTCTAAATAAAGCTTTCTATAATAGTCTTGTCAAATAAATCAGTTTTTTTCAGCATTTTTGAGCCTATAGAACTTTTTAGATAAGTGTATTTAGAAACTTAATCAAGATATTGCTCAGTTACCGCGAACTGAAGTAAATTCTTTGACAGAACTTCTGGAAAAGCATCATTGACACTGAGTTCACCTCTTGAGTACGGATTTACTCTACTGGCTGTGCTGAAAGAAAAAAGTGATTTATTTATATGTTTAGCGTGCAGAAAAAGTTTTTTTGAAAAAATTGAGAATATATTTTATTTTTACTTCGAAATTTTTGTTGCCTTGGGTTAAATGCTTTAAAATACCAAAAAACCACTTTACAAGGTAGGTTTAATTCCCCAACCAGCAATAATGTTCATTTTTCGTTTCGAGCCAACCGCAAAGTCGAAAAGTTGTTCAGCATTTTCGTCGAACCATTCATATGGATGTTCACTTCTAAGTAGCTAAATATAGCTTTGTTAGACTGCTGCTGATAAAACGGTTTTAGTTAAATAAAATCAGTGACTGCAAAAGTGATTTGAAATTAATAAATTTTTATCTTATTATCGTTTAGGTTGTATGTAATACATCTCTTGTTTTTTCAATTACCTGCATAGAATTATTTTCAGGAAGTCGTACTCCAGGCTTTTTAACGATTGCATAAATAGTGATAACAAGAATTATTACGGAAAGTGGTATTAAAATAAAACGTGTTAGGGAGACAATTTTTGGAGGCCAATCCACGCATGCTTTTTCGGTCATGTTAGAAACTTCATTTTTTATTGTATCCCAAATTAAATTGAACTTTGAAAGGTAATATTTATGTTGATTTTTGATACGTCTTTTTTCACAAACAATTATTATTGCTGGAAGTGCTGTTATGACAAATAAATAGTTTATAAGCATTGTTGTACCAGCATACAAACCAAAACATCTGAAAAAAAGCGATTGTATCTTTGTCTTGAAATATCGTTTGTTAGTTGCAACAATTATTTCCTTTCAATAGGTGTAAAAATAAAAAATGTTAAAGATTGGATCTTAATACGTCATTGGTCTCAGTAGATGTTGATGGGTATTACAGATCATAACTTGTATTCTAAAGGAACTAATCTTACTTGAGCACAATAATGCTGGAAATAAAGTTGGTGAAGAAAGCGATAGCTGTAGTTGCCGAAGTGACAAACATCGCCAAAGCTGCATGAGCTAATGCTGCATTCATAGCCGACTGAAGTTGATTTTCCAACTGCAATCTATCAGTGAACATTTCTTTCATAACAAATGGATTACACTTTAAAATTTCTAAGTTTTACAATACAGATTCTGAACAAAAAAGGCATTGTAATCAAGCTTTTTCTGACTTCTATTTACTCCTGATAATCTCCAATGAGAATCAATACTGTAATAAGCAGAGTAAAAGGGGAAAACTAAATGGCAAAATTATGGCATACTTCATTACAGAGTAAAATATTCTTATCTTTTTCTTCTTCGTCCAACTCAGTACGTACGTTTGTTAGCATTATTTGCACTTGTGTTTCGTTTATCTTAAATATAAACGTTAATCTGTTGCTATATTATCTCTTTTTTTTCGTTTTTATTATAAACGAAGCAATACAGCAACCAATGCGACAAAAATTACTTCAAGTCCCTGCCGGAACTGATGTAAAAAGATAAATACGTCATCGGCACCTACTGCAATGATCAATACGATGGCCATGAGATTAAGAAATGGGAAAAATTGCATGCGCATTATAGCCTAAAAGAAGGAAAAAATTGAATAGTGAGAAATTCATGTACATAGCTGGAGAAATTTTCGTTCCCAATTTCGCATTTTGATTTGCTGTACCTAACTACATATAACTTCTACCGTATAAAAAAAAAATGCCACTCCAGTAGATAACATTAGTGCCAGTGACACTAAAACTGTAATAAATAGATCTGAGGTGTAGGCGAGTATCAGCAACAGTACCAACAGTACCGCTATGACTCCATAAATAATGTCATTTATAACCAATCTTTCAAATGTTTGTGGTTTTACATTGAAATACGCTCCAACAAATTTTAAGTTTGAGTCATCAAAACTTTCTTTCAGTTGCTTGAGTAATCGCTCATAAAATTTGTAGTAACTGTAACTGGCATCAACCTGAAATAGAGAAGTGGTAGTTAAAAGAAATAAATTTATGTATTTAGAAGTCGAGTAAAAAGCATAAAAATTAAGCAATAAAGAAAAAAGAAAAATAAATAGAAGATAATGATGAATGTGTTTATGGCGGTTTGGCTGCAATATTCAGTACTTAAGATTAAGCCATTTAACTTAGCAGAAGTTTATTTTTTGACGATAATAAAAAACGAAGAATAACTATATAACTATATTTAGGCCCAGTATTTCGACCATGGTACAAAAATAAAAGTTTTAATATTTAAAATATTCTTACAGGCAAAATGACAGCAATATGAAAGGGTTTATTGAGTTTATTGGAGCTAATTTGATAGCTTTTCTTGGAAAACAGCAATTTTGCTGCTTGAGAAAGGTATGGCTCAGGACAGTTCTCCAACTTGGCACTGTTTAGGCACTGGGACATTGCAGTGGCAAATGAATTAAGCCTTAAAATATGACGATTTTTAAAATGTTAAAGCATTCGGTAATTCAGTTAAGCACAAAACTTTTCTGCAATTTTGTAGTCCACAAAATGCAAAATGATAAATTTTGCTATTAAATTACTATAAAATTGCAATACAGGTGTTTTTCATTACTTTAATAAAGATTTTTCTTCTAAATAAAAATTAATTAGCGAATTTTTGCTTGAAATAAATTGGCAATAAAAATACAAAATCATGCTTGACATTTAAGCTAAGTCTGTTATTATAGGTCACGTAGACGGTTAATTTCTGGTTAATAATTATTTGATCCTGGACACCAGTAAAGTCATCCTTACAAAGTCTGATTTAAATCAGAGCAGTTAGCTGGTTGTTGAACATCAGCTGTGCACATAGCGTAAAGCGGTAAATTATAGGAGAATAACAGCCTTTTATAATTTTTATTTTCTGGATACTCTTGTTGAAATAATTTGTTGACGGTTTCATCGACGTTACATAACCGTTGCATCGTATTCAGTTGAAACAGCTAAAATTGTTTGATTACAAAAAGATTTTGATACTTAAAAGTCGTCCTTGTATAAAATTTTGGTTAAAAAAATTTATACACTGTTAACCTGTTCCATAGAATGTAGTTCAAATATGATTTTTGAAAATACTTCTATATATTCATAACGTATATGACTGCCGGTCAAACTGTACTGTTTACACGGTGTGTTCAAGTAACGTTCAATTTCTGATTCTCTCTTTGTAATGCTAAAAAGTTTTGGACATTATAAAATTCTGTCAAAAAAAGATGAGAACTATATAAAAGAAAAAAATTCGCATAAAAAAATGTACAGTTTTATTCTTGCTATAAATTCCCCTTACAGATAAATTTTTAGAGTTTTTTATAATTTAAACAAAAAAAAAA
>UXUI01009633.1:3239-13743 GCA_900576705.1 Enterobius vermicularis
TCGCCATTTATACATTAGTCTTCTTAACAAAAGAAAAAAAAAAGCATTTTATTTTTACTTAGTTTTATAACTACCTGGTTTATTGTAGTAATTGCAGTAGTCTTAGTTTGTTGCTCATAAGGATCCAATTGAACTATGGCAGTTCATAAAGTGGGACGAGCATTCTACGGGGTGCTTCGGGGTGCTTCTGACGTCATCAGCAATGTCTGACTCCGAATTGTTGTGTTATTTGTTGGTTAGTCATATTATTGATAGCTTGTGCTTTAAAGAGGAAAAACAAGATTTAAGTCTCGTTTTCTTTCAAGCATTTATTGCTTGATTAACGTTCAGAAATAATTACCGTTGTAGACAATCTTTTTCTCAACAACAAACTTTCAGTGCAGTTCTGAATAGCAGAAAGGAAAAAGAGATTAAATTTTTGCTGACATTTATGTGTCTTAAAAAATACAGTAGCAAATCACCTCTAAATTTTTCTTATGTAAAATAATTTTTCTATGCTTAAGAATCGAAACTTTAACTCTTGAAAAAGTTTCTGACTTCTTGTATTGGTCAAAACTAAAATCTTAACTGTTTTAACTGCGGTGAAAGTAAAGAAAGAAGCTAATAAGAAAGTGACTAAACACTGCAGCAGTAATGTGGAGGGTGGAAAAAGGTGCGGAAACAAAGCGTTAAACAGTAAAGGTTGACCAATTTTGGCAGTTTTTTTTTTGTGTTAAAACATACGTATTAGTTGTATCTGTCTTTAGTTAAGCCAAAAAAAAGTTGCTATTGCAAAAATTCAAAGAAAAAAAAATTTTTTTTTCATTTTTTTTTTTAAAATTAACAACTTTTTTTCTTCTTTTCATTTGTTGTTTTGTTTGTTTGCTTACTTTTTTTCTTTCTTCTTTTTTTTTTTCGCACAGAATCAAAGCATTCAAAAAAGTTTTTAGGGAACATAACATCTGATTAAGCAGCTTTTAAAGCTGTTGATCTACGTTGATAAAATGTCTTCTCCAACCAAGAAAGAAAACATAATTGGATGAGAAAAGTTTACTGGAAAAACTGCTGAAAAATTGTTCGCAAGATAATAAAACTTTAAAAAGTATGTTTTTTCTTTCCTCTTCTGTTCTTTTATTCTCTTTTTTTTTTTCCATCATTACTTTTGGAAAAAATTTTAGAAAGAAAAAAAAAAAAAAGAAAACACTGATATTAATTGGTTATTCTTTAACGTTTGGTGGTTAAAGCGAAAAAAAAAAAAAAACAAAGTTTTGAGCAAAAAGAAAACAACAATTTGACGACAACATTTAATCACTGTTCCGTATTACCCGTTGTTTTTATATACTCTTTCTTCTGGTCAACTAAACCTTTCAATAGAAGACATTCATCGGTTTTTCCCTCTTTTTGTATTTTTTCTAGATTATCAAAATAATAAAATTATGTTACAATAAATTTTACAGATATTCAATTAATATTTTATTTCTTAAAAAATTTAAAAAAAAATTATTGGAAGTTATTTTTGCCTTCATAAATTACATTTGTTATAATTGTTGGCTCAGATATAATCAGACAGTTGGTCATCGAACAGTCTGCTATACAATTTTCTAGTCAGTAGTTTAGACATTAATGACAACGTTAGCACTAATGTATTTTTTTTTAGTAGCATTAAATCTTGATCTATTTTTCACTTGAAAAAAGCTACAAAAATGAATATTATTTGACTTAAAACAAATGAAATATATGTCTTAGCCAAAAATGAAATAAGGAATTCAGAATTCAATCTCAAAATTTATACATTACTCTTTCTCTTTTCTCATCCATTTTATTGTTGTTACGACAAGGAAACCTAAGAAGTTGATTAGAACAGTCTATAAGCATCAGAACAATTCTCTTTTTTTTTTGTTTAGAAAAAATATACAAAACAATAAACTTCTGTTGCCTAATTAAACTTCAAAAATTGTTGATAATTTTCAAGATAAAAAAAATTATCATCAACTTATTTCAATCAAAAACGATTAAATCTTTAGTTTTTATTCTCTCTGTTATTTCTCTATGTTATTCTTTATTTCATTTTAATTCATTTTTTTTTTGTTGAATTCAAAAAAGAGTTAAAAAAGGTGTTACAAAAGTGACAAAATGAATATGTTACACGTATCATTCAAAATTTGTGTTATCAAACGGTTAGTAACTGTAGTGGAAACAGTGATTGAAGTAAGAACTTTAAACCGATGGATGTTATCAGATCAATGTTGGCAACTGACAGTCAGAAAACGTTACCATCTTTGGGAATACAGAATCTCTTTTATCTGATCTTTTTGTTGTTTCTTTTGTTAAGTCAAGTTATTCTTTCATTCTTCTACTTACCAGTTTCTTTACTTATTTATTTGTCCACTTTGCAACAATTATTTGTTTTGACAATATAATACATGTTTGATGAACATAATGACGACACTGATAGCAGCACAAAAGCTGTGATGATTACCGTGATGGTGCTGATGCTAAGAATATCACTATTGCAGCTGTTGCAGATACTAATACCGATGAGGCTGATAATAGTAGCCAGCGTATAACAGTTTTTTTTGTAGAAGAAGAGATCAACTCTCTTAACATTTTCTGTTTGTCAGTGGAAAATAGGATATAATTTTTGTCGTTTTGGTGCTTTTTTCAGACTGATTTTGTATTTTATCAACAGTATTTATAATAGGCAAAAAATTAGCGTATCTTTATCCGGGGATCTTACAAAAATGTTTTTTTTTTTCGGTTTTCATTGTCAATTTTTACTGAACTATTTCTTTTACTATCCGACCATTTAATTCCGAAATATGAGAATGTTTTATTTTTTTTTACGTCACCGACTAATAAATATTAATGTTACAATGTTGAAATATAGAAAAAAAAAATTTTCAGGATTTTCACAAGTAGTAACGTCGTCATTATTACGGTTAATCATAGTTGTTGAAGCGTCTAAAATTTGACAATTTGAAACCCTGTATGTTTTTTTATGAGAAAAAACAGGTGAATCTGAAGACATTAAGCTGTATTCGCTGCAGTGCAATACTTCAACAAATTTTTTGGACTCCATGATTACGGCTGAGTGTCTGGCTATGACGTAACCGATACCTGGGTGAATGAGCGCAAGATCGAGTCCATCCTCATGCGTTTATGGGTCCATGAATCTGAGGCAGAAGATACAATTTGCTGGTGGTATTGGACAGCGTGAAATGCTTCGTGCAGATACGTTGCCAAGTTTAACTCGTGCACGGGTTTGTAAAACGATATTACAGTTGTTTTTTTTTTTTTTTTTGCTGCTGAATTCAAATGACATTAACTGGTTGTTCTCACCCAAAATAACTATCTTATCTGCTTGAGTAAAAATAAAAGCCTAAAAGTTTACCTAAATAATAGGGTTTTTAAGGTTTTAAAATTACTGGTTATGATCGTGCATGAATGATTTTTAGTACAAATCTTTTGTTTGTCTCTACTTCTTTTTTTTTCTTCTTTTTTCTGTTACACATATTCATTATTAAGAAACCACATTGTTTCCTGTTAGAATAAAGAAGAACTTTTATTTTGCTGCAAGTTTTGAATGCTTTTTTTTTATTCAATATTCAAAAATAGCTAACCTTTCCAGACTGTAACTACCCAAAAGTACTTGATGATTTTAAATAATTACTGGACTCAACATTATTTGTTTATATGACTGTTTCAATAAACTTTAGTCGTTCTATAAAGCCTGCAGTTTTTTTTCAACTGCTTATTCATTTACTGGAACCAACAGCACTGTTCCGCAGATACCTAACATCATTGGAAGTAAAAGTTGACGAAAGGCATTACCAGTTAATTCACATTTTTTTTCTTTCTGATCAGATATTGAATATGAAAAACAAAGCTGCATTTTCCTGTACAAATTTTAATGGCACTAGTTGGGCAAAGAAAATGGCTATTTTATTCAACAATTTTAAAGGTACAGCAAAGAAAAGATTTGAGAATACGGGTATAAGTGTTTGGAAAAAATTGAGAATTTTTTTTGCTGGTTATCTCTTTTTACGAGATCATTCTTTTTCATACGTTTTACAACTTTTTTCTTTCACTTTTTCTTACAACTTTGTTATCACTTATTGAATAGAATAAATTAAATTTTCGGCCTTTGTGTAGTATATACATAAAAAAGTTGAAAATAAGAGAAAGCAAGAAAAAATGACTAACCTTTGTTTTAATACTTTATAAATTGCGCAACTTTAATTCGTAAAACCTTCATAAATTCCATAATAATAAAATTGCTTAATAAAAGAGAGCAACTTTACAAGTTTTGTTGTCATTTCTTCATTTTTTTTCTTTGTTTTTTCTCATTAATAGCAACTAATAAGTGGTATAATTATTGGTAGTTTGAACGTGTTAATGGCAGTGTTACAGATCGGTTGTTTTGCAAGATTAGGCATATCGGAAGAAAACGCTCGTTTTGTACTACTTTCAATTATCATACTTCTGTATCTGACCATCGGAGCCCTGATATTCTATCATCTGGAGCACAGTAACGAACTTAAGGAACGGGAAGAGGTAGTGTTGTTGTGTGTAGTTGTTTTTTTTTTCTTAACATAATCTTTTGTAGTATGCTTCATGAATAAACCTGTAAAAACGAGAACAGGCATCTTAGTTTGATCTTAGCAATTTACAGTTTTTATTTGGTCAAATGGTTATCGGCTGTATTCAAATGTTCGGCTTATTGCTGTAATGAGATTCTCTGACTGACGCATTTTAAGTTTTTTTTATCTAAACAGATGGTTTTTTTAGACTACAGATGAAGATCTAATGTCAGCTTAAATAATAGTTTGTCACCTTTGATTATCGGTATCAGACGTTCAATTGATCTAAGAAAAAAACTAAAGCATCGTTTTTTTTTAAACGACTATTTTTGCTGTTAACAGTGTGCTAAAGGCAGTTTTGGAACCGACTGGTTAGGCTTCTGCTGCTTTGTAAACTTAAGTTTATTTTAACAGTTTTTTACGCTAAATTTTTTGTTTATTAACTAAAAACATTAAGTAAAAAAGTATTTTTTTTTAGCTTTACCCAAATTTAAGTAAGATAAGCAAAGGCGTAAAAATAAATTTGTAATGAAAGTATGAGAATGACAAAGAATTAGCAGCTATACAATGCTGTCAATTTTTACTTCCGTTTTTTCCGATATTTATAAATTTTTCACAACAAATCAGCATTTTAAAATCTACAGTTATTTTTTTTTTATTTTAATGCTTATTTTATGTTTACTAAAATAAATTATTAAAGAGAAAAAAAGTTCAAAAATTTTTGTTAATGTATGCAAAAACTTTTATTTTGCAAAAAGAATTTTTACAAATATTTTTTCGATTATTCTTAAAATTTTTGTAATTTTTTAGAAAACATTTAAATATGGTGGGTGCCAATGATGAAATTCTGAAAGTTTTGGATTACGACATAAAAAAAAAACTGACGCTTCAGACATAGTTTGTTTTTTTTTTATCTACAAAATTATTCGATGTAAAAATCAAAATTAATCAATTTTAATAGCAGAAATAATATTATTTGAACCGAATCGTTGACGTAACATAAAGGCCCAATTTTCGTTTGAAGCCTTTATTTTGTTTGACGAAACTTTGTTTATTTCCTCAATTTTTTTTCCTTCAATTAGTCTTTCAAACTTTAAAGCCTAACTGGCAGAATAGCAAAAATTTATATCTAAAAATAAGTGTATATAATAAAAAATTAGAAAAATAATAAAATAATAAAGATAAAAGAGGCTTTATTAG
This sequence comes from Enterobius vermicularis, assembly GCA_900576705.1. Lineage (NCBI taxonomy): Eukaryota > Metazoa > Nematoda > Chromadorea > Rhabditida > Oxyuridae > Enterobius > Enterobius vermicularis. Next base: position 8,999 of record UXUI01009633.1, read on the forward strand.
AAATAAATTAGTTTAGAGCATTGTAACGTGTCAATAACTTAAAACAATGCATAAAAAATATGTCTAAACATATATATATATATATATATATATATATATATATATATAAGTGCTGTGCTTAAGAGTGCGTATTTTTGTTTGTGGTCGTCCTTTTATTTCGAAGACTCGGATTTAGACTTAAGTATGCTTGTTAATGTTTCTTTAAATCAGGCAGATTCTTAGCTTCTACAGCTACCATATATCATATCAGTGCTGTTCTATTTACTGTCACCGTAACAGATATTATAATAACAGATAGTATCAGAATTTTTTTGCTCGTAACCATCAGTAGTAGTAATTCTGGTGGTATAAAGTTCAGAAATTAAAAACCATTGCGAACAACCAACAGACCAAATATCGTTTGAATCAAACACTGCTTAAACGACACCTATGACATCAGTACTTTTTGGTTTTTTGAGCAACAGATAATGAATGTTCAGTTAAACGACTCATTTATTTCAATAACTGTCTTAGACTAACTTCATCACATTAATCAACATCACCACCGCAGTCGGTCTTCAACTTTATCTTGTAATTTATCGTGGGAAAATAGTGGAATATTTGTTAGCTTAAACTTTTTCTTCAGTTTAATGTTACTCGTTAGTAATTGCATTGGTTTTTGAGGTGAAGAGAAAATTGAGATAATAATAAATGGCAACTTATATTTACAATTTGTTTTTTTTACAAACACATGTTTTATTTTTGAACTATGATATTTTACTTTTGAACTCTTTATGTCTATCTTCAGGTCATTAAAAATAACATCGACAAACATTGTAAATTTAAACGTTTTTTAAATTAGGCTATGCATCTAAAATTCAGATCTAGACCACTGAGATAAAAATGACGTATATTCTGAAAATTTGAGACGTGTAAATTTTTTTTATCTTGTAACATTCTGAGCATCTAAAAAAGGGTTATTTTACTAGTTTGTAAACCGATACGATAAAGAAAAGTAAAAACTTTTTTTAGCTAAACCTTTCTTTTTGGGCTTCATATAAATTTTTTCTTGTCACGAATTTACAGTTGAGTGCAATTCTGTTTTTGCTATATTTTCTGACTTTTTGGTATCTAATATTGTTGCCGTTGTCAATCAAAATATAGGTTAACTTGAATCTATTTTTGTTTTATGACTTCGCAAAATTCCATAAAGTAGCAAAATTGATTTTGCCGTATTATTTCTGCTAAAATTGGAGCTAAAGTTTTAGTGGTTTAAAAAAATGTTAATTTTAAGGTGACAAATTAATTGCTATAAATGAAAAGAAAACAGAACCATTCAGGACTCAAACAACAAGAGCAGTCTATAGTGATTATAGTGACGAAATAAGAGCCAATCAGTACAAAAATATTTCTTAAATTAGCATAATATACTTTTAAAATTTATTTTATTTTTATATGTATCTTCTAAGAGTAACATCAAAATAGAAATACAGATAACGAACACTGAAGGGGAAGACCAAAAATTTGTTACGGAAATGTCTAAATGTAAAATTTCTCACTAGACTCAATTTGGGAGCCTTTTAAAACAAAAAACCAAAAAATTAATGCAATAATAGCTAAAAAGACGATATTCAACTTAATTCCAATTCGGAGCTAAATTCTTAAGCTAAAGCTTAAGTTTTTTTTTAAAATAAACGCTGTCTTATAACATTGTCTCCAGCCAAGTACTAGCTTTTTTCAAAGCCTTCTAACACCCGATAAATATTACAGTAATGAATTAAGACAGAACCTTTTTTACTAATTTTGTTTTGTTACGTAAAAAATTCTAAAATGAGACTTTTAAAACATTATTTCTGATAACTGTCCATAAGCTTATGAGTTTCCGGTAATGCGGTTATTTAATAAATTTGATGACTTGATGGTTTTGTGGCGAGAGTAAGGGTAAATTCATACTTATTTATTTACAATTCTTTAAACACTTGGCAAAGTAACAGTACGCTAAAAAGTAGCTTAAAATTAGGCGTAATGACTGCCGATAACCTAAGGAACTTAATAACAGAAATGCATTCTATCAAACCGGCAATTCTGCTTTAAGAAAAGTAAAACAGTATCTTTGACTCGCCCTCCATAAACCATTCACCGTTGACCGTCCTGTCGGGCCAGTAAAGAAAATTGGGTATTAGAACAACCAATTTTTGATACATCTGTAAGTAGAAAATTGCTTGTTACGTAGAATCACTAATGTTAATAACTGATTCCTATTACTTGGGTTTTTACAGTACGATAGTATACCTGTTGACTAACAAACGTTATGTGCAAACCAAAATATTTGATTTCTTTTAGTACTTGAGACTCCTCAACTCCGTCAGTAAATATATATGTGGACGTAGCAAGGAGAAGTGCGCAGAATTTTATCGTCTCCTTGAAATGAAGTCCAACTTAACAGTAGCCGGTTTCACCGGCGATGAGGAACGATTTGATTTCCCTGGTTCATTTTTTTTCGCCGGAACAGTCATATCAACAATAGGTAAACGTGGTTTCATTGACAGCAGTGAGTAAAACTATGTAAAAGTTGCTTTCTGTCCGATATAAAACTAGCCATCTTCTCTCCTAGGTGATTCAGCACAGAACTCAAAACCATCGCCTGTCTCACTTTCAGCCCTACAACTTGCAAAAATCACCTATAAGGGGTGGTGCAGATAGCGCAAAAGATATAAAAAATGCTTCTGAAAAAGTGACACTGAAAACATTCTTCAATGAAACTATCGTTAGAGTACAGAAATACTTCCACTACTTTATGGCGATATCATCTCACGCACGCAGTCCCTACAGTTTATCATGTCCAAAAAATCAGCATGCAAAAATCAGAAAATTCCAAAAAAAGATAAAGGTTTTTTGAGAATAAGAATATTCGCTTCCCTGCCTTTTGCAGCGAATCTTCCGTGTACCTCATGAAGGACTCCTCGGAAGTTTCCTCGACATTCAGCTGACCACAGAAATGGCAATCTTGATATATTGTAAGAGTAGTAATTGCAAGCCAATAAGCCATATAACAGCACAAGATTTTTGAGGTTTTGGAATGGCCACTCCGCGTACAACGACCGGTCGAATAGCCACTGTTATATACGGGTTTATTGGTTGCACATGCTGTGTTTTATTTTTCAACCTCTTTATTGAACGTCTTATCACTGTTTTCACATATGTGCTAAGGTAAAATGCGAAATTTTTTCCAAATTAAATAATTGGAATGTAGTATCAAATCAAAATGCAATGAAAATTAACATAACGAAATGTCGCTTAATATGCTGATAGTAAGTGTAAATACATACATCTTAATTGTTTCAGATATTTCCACGAGCGAAAGCTAAAAAAAAGGCAATCGGATAGTACAACTCCTATAGTGCTTTATGTTAACGATATTGGAGGCTCCTCAGCGTACGCAGTCAAAGTTTTTATTTTTTTTTTTTATTTCAACTTCTTTAGGCCAGTGGTAATAACATGAGCCAAAAATATTAAATGTGAAAATAACCGTTCAGTTACCTGCAATTACCTGACAGCCTTGTTGCACAGGTTACTTTAAAAATGTGATAAACAAGATTCCAGACAGACTACAATGAACTGTCATTCATTACAGATCGTTAGATGGTGCTGATGACAACTGGCGCCCTTCTGTTTACAAAGTATTTTTTATGGTTTTTACGTTGTGTGTAATATTTATCTTGATCTCAGCAGGTTTCTATACGGTAACCGAACGATGGTACTACCTAGATGCCTTCTACTTCTGTTTCATCGGGTATAGCTCAGTAGATAACTTGCAACTCTTTCATTTTTTATTTTCACTTAGTCTTTCACCAAAAAATCTTTTATAATTAAACTCCATCCGACTTTGGGGAGCGAAAATGTAAAAAGGTTACTCACCTAGTTTCTAGAAGATTATGAAGAAACGTCAGGGACAACAATAATTTTCAGGTTCGGAACGATTGGATTTGGTGATTTTGTTCCAAATCAGCTTCCTCAATATGAGTACCCTCGAAATCTTATTCGTATTGCAAACTTTCTTATTCTAAGCTTGGGAGCCAGTTCTGTATACTGTCTATTTAATGTTTCTAGTATGGTTATCAGGCAGTTTCTGAACTGGCTGATCAAGAGAATGGATGTCAAAACTGATGATTCTCGGGACTTCTTTTGTTTACGAAGAAAACGCAAACGATACATGGGGCTTGGTTTGCGCCCTCCACCAGGTATACCATTTTCCTAAACAGTCCTTTAAAATCCAAAACTAAGCCTCGGAAGGTCGAAAATAGGATCCACGTTACCCAGTCAACTAATATACTGTTGAGCCACTCCTCTTCTGAAAATGCACTATATAGAACTTTTAAGGCTATGACCCGTCTGAAACAAGTTCATGTAGCGGCGAAGGATTGCTCTCCCTGAAAGAATTCCTTATGACCAACCAGACCAGCATCCTAACCATACAAAGACACTTGATCCAAGCGGTAGCACCGCCTGTAAAGCCGACGAACCAACCAGAAAAAATCAGCGCAAACCGAATAGGACCAATGGGTTTACTGACAGAAAAACTTGGAGACAGATAGCCATAGCAAGATATGAAATGCTGCTTCCAGGCGGACTCTGATTTTAAATGTCCTAACAGCCGAAGGACACACACAGCAGCTTACAACCACTGAAAAGCAACGATGCTCTTCCAGACGACAAATGATTATTCGATTTCAGTGTCAGCAGCTGACCTTCTGAAGAGATATTTA
>UXUI01009635.1:0-15056 GCA_900576705.1 Enterobius vermicularis
TCTTAACTTTTTTCCTTCAAAACCCCATAACGCTGCCAAAAATTGAGAACCAACACCGACTGCTCAAGCTTTAAGAAAACTTAACAAAATTGATTAGTTTATTTTAGGTAATTAAGAAAGGCAGAGGCAACAGTGTAAGTAAGAGAATCCGTAGGTTATAACCGCATTGAAAAAAACCATAAGTCCTCGTGTAACGTAGCCGAAAACTTTTCAGTCTTTTTTTTTTTTGCACTAGAGCTTATTATATTAGTTGAAACTTAAAAGTTTCTATATGAAGGAAGCTTTTTTTGTATGAGGGTGTGAATAAATCAGGTATCTTAGAAGGACGGTTTTCTAACATCCATAGATATTTAAATAGTCTTCTAAAAGATCTGGTTATAATACACCAGTTCATACTTTTCAGAAACGATCAAACGCTTGGGACCTCGTAACTAAATCGGCTAGATAAAGGCCGTTTTTGATCTGTACGCTAAAGTCGAACTAGAATTTCCAAGAAGTCACGCAAACAGGGCAAAAGAACGGTGGTCTTGAGTAATTTTCTTGAAACATTCGATATTTAACAGATTAGCTCCGGTTGGATACTGACGTGTAAGAAGTCGGTCAGCAGAAGAGTATGGTGACCGAAACTCCACAAAAACGACGAAACATTGTTGTGGGCCAGTGATGGTCCACGGAACCTTTTGCAGCCGAAGCGAGGGACCTTACCGTGGCATTAGAAGTTGAACCGGGAGAGTACGTACCGAGTAAAAAAAACCCCTCCACTACAATACTCAGGAAACAACTTTGGCCCTTTGAACAGGCAAGAATGTAGGCGAAACAATAAATGACGATAAAAAATTATTTGAGGTACGGCTGCCTGGAAGTTTCGACCAAGACGCCGTTGAATCTTTCGGAAAATAGGAGAAACATTCTTAGCAGGATTCCGGTAGATTTAGACAGAATTAGAACGTCTGCCTTGAAAGAATGCTCAGACATACAAGCAGGCCCCCCCCCAAATGCTACAATTATTGGGCTTTAGTAGGTGTTTTCAAAAGTTGGAAATCCGTTTAAATTAAAATCACGGAGAACATTTGTCAACGTAGGCTGCTCTTTCCGAGCGTCAAAAGCCATTTTTTTTATCGCTGCGTACCTTTTCTCAGCGACAACGATTTTACTGCAGGGTACGTGTGCGACGTTCAAATTTGTTTCTCATGCCTTCTGCAGTATCAGTATTATCAGTCGTTGGCGTGAAAAAGAGGGGGTCGTGAAAGCTGATAAACCTGTCACCGACACGTATCAGGACCTTCTCTGTCCCCGTCGTCTCGCAGTAGATGCTTATCTTGTGCGTTCCTATACGGTACAGAGTGAAGGAGTGACATGAGATTATTGAAATGCTACAGAATAATTATAGTGGAGAAGGTTTACAGAAAACATGTTCGCTAGAACTCTTTGTCTGTCACCCTTTGAATAAGTTTTTTTACCCCGTACGCTGTTTTCTGTTATATCTTTAGCTTTCAGCGATTTGTGGAAATAATGTGGCACTTTTTACTTTCTTAGCGGCGTAAGCATACTCTAATAAGGAGAAGTTGTAACATACACTTATTATTGCTTTCCGCCGCCTCTTCAATGGCTAAAACGACATCTTTTCTTAATTTTACTCGACTTTAGGGGGCTCACTTTGCAGCAGAAGCAGCAGCAACAGTAGTGACAAGAGTAAGAATACATCATTCAAGAGGTCCATGTAAACAATTTGGCTGACACCAGTTAACTGAAGCTGGCTATAAAACACGGCGATAAGTGACTGTAATCATCGCAAGAACAGGTTTTGTAAACTTCCTCAAGATTTCTGCAGATTTAAATTTGTGAAATAAAGAATAAAGAGCTCTTAAACACGGAAAACATACGCACATAAATGCAAACGTAAAAAACACAAGCATTTGGTCGCAATACAAAAAGCTGTTGACGACATCCCTTGGCCAAATGGTTTAATAACTCATAACTTTTGCTGTAAAACAAAAAAGTTATAATCGAGCCCGAAAGTGAGGCTGGTTTCACAAAATGTATTTATTGTTCAGAATTGGTCGACTTTCTGTCTTTTGATAGATACACTATCAGTAACGCAGCTCGCTTTGATGTCACCAACTTGTAGGACACTTTTCCTTCCTAGTTTCTCAGATTACTGACTTTGACTGAGAACAAGGATATACTAGTAGGTTCTAAATGTGTCTGTTCAATAAGCACAATGTTACTGCCCCAACGCGACTGTCTCTGCTTCTTCAAAGTTCCATTATTTTCGCAATCTTGCAAACGCTTATTAAGACAGCTCTTCTTCAACGACGAGAACAACCTCATTTTTAATTAGTTGTGGGGAAATATATACCCAAGGTGGTTTGTGCCTCGTACCGTTTCGATCCCCAAGACTGAGAAACTAATGATACCCTCAAAAACCCTAGAAGCAGTCCAGATATAGCTGTTTTTCTCGCCAAAATTGGAAATGGCACTCTTGTTCACTCACTTTCTGAAATTTTGTTCATTATTGTCGTCATAGACTTTTGCTTCTAAAGCTGTGGTGTTTGATTCTGTCAGCAGTAACAAAAAATTGAGAGGTAGTATTACTTTTAAGCTGTTTTTGTCGAGGTGCGTTAGTGGATGAGTGTTGAAAATTCCTTCGATTTTACATAAAATCGTTTTCGTTCGCCAACCTTTCCTTATAGCTTTTCGTAGCACAGCCGTCACGCTCCGGATCACTTATTTTATATCACTTTTTGCCAGCGGGCAAAAGAACTCATCTATTTCCGCTTAGTGGTCTTCTCGCACAGAGATCTCCGTGCATCTTCTCAGTGCGCAAGGGCAACTAAATTTGTTGTCTTTCTGAGGATTATCACATCGTCGGGAATTTTCTTCTGCTAGGTATCCCTTACATATCAGTGGTCCTTCTTTCGCTTTGCACTGATCGATGGTAATCTGTAGTTATTTGCGGTTATGCACAAAATAGTCCTTAGAGTGTTCGAGAATGTTATTGCTAAAGGACCGTTCTTGTTTCTAAACGATTTGCTCTGGTCTCTAAACGAAAAAGGGCAGCAGCTTTTCTAAATTTCGTATTTTCCATTCGGATCGCCATAATCAACAGCATTTTGGAATGGGCGCTATGGTTTCACTCTTGACGGCGGCAGAGAGGCCATTTTTAAAGTCATGATACGCTTTGAATGTAAAAGATGTCATGCAGCTTGAATTGATAGTTGCTTCAAGTTTCATTTTGCCAGTAGTTCTAGCGAAATAGCAGCTAGTGTTTGAAGGGTTCCAAAATACGTTAACTGTAAACAAGTATTCAGTATTATCAGCTCCGCAACGGAACTGTTTTGGAGTAGCAAGATCGGACGAATAGCTATCGGGTTTAGAAGCGAGTGTCGGGTTTCGATGTGGCAGTGATGTGACCTGTTTTCCTGAATACTTTTGTATTTCCTTACAAAATTCTCTTTAGGTGTTTTGCAGGTTTCTTTTTTGCTGTAACAGTTCCGGGCACATCTGTGGTCTTCCTTTCGGGTTGTACTGATATATGACAGTTTGCATTTAGAAATCGTAATTTCCATGCAGGAGCACGGAAAAGTTTCCCATAGAGATTTATCCTTTAAAATTCAATGAGACTTCTGCCTCAAACCCTGTCGTCATTACCTGTTCTGTAGATTTTATTTCGTTTTATTTTCCATGTATGCATACAGGCCTATCCTTCAAGGCTTCTTTTGAAAACAGATCTCATTACCGCATATGAAAATTCTTCAAAATATTTTATGCTGCTCTGCTGGAAACAATATCAGCGAAACACTCAGCAGATAAAACGCAGAGAAGTGCAGACAAGGTCATTTTGATCTCTCTAATTAGATTAGATACAAACTGTAGAAGATGTGTTCTTTTTTATCCAGGCTAGGGTACATTGTAAGCCAGACCACAAATATGCTTGCTTATTGAACTCTAGTCATTGTCACACAAGATTTAGTAAAGTGCATTCAAATTAAGGCTGCTGTCAGCTCGAATTTGCAAAAAAATTCGGCTTTTTGGAATAATCAGTGCTGCAGCGTAAAAAGTTCCTTTTCCTTTTCTCAGATGTACTGCTACCTGATGCGCGTTTATGACGTGTCTAGAAAGGCGGGTAGTTCTGCAGTTGCTTGATACACCTCAGTTACTCCAAAGATCCTATTTGGGGTGATGAACTGTTGAACACTTCGTTCATCGAAGACGAGCTTGAACTGATTTGTATTTTCCCCATTCATTAGCTCGTCCTAATTTTTTTTTCGCTACCCCTGCCGCAAAAGTTTTTGAAGTAACATGAGTGGTGTTACGAGGTCGTACGATTTTGTAAAAATTTTCGGCAGCTTTCGTTATGAAAATGCGGTTGCAAATTTCAGTTGAGGAAAAGACTAATTTTTAAGTAATCTATTTTCGCGTTTCAGGGAACGCCAAAGGAATCCTGACCACTCCACTTCAACGTTTCAGATTCTTCAAGGCGTTTTTGTACTGTTTGATTGTCGGAGGATAATTCGCATAGATTAATGTTTGAGAGATGAAACAGGTTTCTTGCTTGTCTTGCTTGCTTTCTCTTCTGTTCCTGCTGCAAAATTAGTAAGGAGTGGAGTATTATTTACGTGAGTTTTCTTAATGAATTCTTCCGTTAGTGCACTTTATTTCTTTTTAGATGAGTTTTGGTGACTCCTGATGATTCTAAATGGAATTCTTCGAAACCGAAAGATGATAAGGTTGTCGGATTTCAAGGACTTCTTCTCCTAAAGAAATCCCGTGGTGTCTCGATTCTTCATTTGTAAGCCATTATTGAGGGATGCCTTCTCAATGCCGTCTATCCCTACAGCTTTGTACCAGCAAGGTCAAGGTAGGAGGGAGGAGTATTGGTCCTCTAAGGAACACTTTGCTGAGTAAAAAGTTTGCATTGAGAAAGCGTCGAACCCGATTCTTGTCTAATTGGTGGCTTGGTCTTTTTTACCATTGGCTGGTGAGGCACTTAGTGAACTAGATAGTGGCTTTCTTTGTAAAGGGCCTTCCCAATTAGGTCATCATTCAACCATGATGCCTTCGCAAGCCACTTTTAATTTCTTATAGTTTCAGAGTCTTCTAGCTTTATTCTTGAGTCTGGTGAGTCCTTGTTGTTACTATGTAAAGAGGGTACTAGATTCTTCCATAGCTATCCGCTCTCATATCTTCCAGTTGAACACAGAGATTTCTCTGAAGCTGTCCACTTCCGCGGTAGTCTTCTTTAACATCAGGCTGCTTGTTATTCCAATTGCTTTAAAACTGCTATTTTCCGCCAAAGAAGTAACGACGCACGAATTAAAAAAAAACTAGGAATATGACAAGTCCTAGGTACAATTTAAGTAACACATAAATAAGAGAACTTGAAATGATACGACGTCAAAGTTCCTACAGAAAAACTCAATAAGAATCGCTGCAGAGCCAAAACAAGAAAAAGTGTAATTTATTAGAATCGCTTCATTTACAAAATTGTTACACCAGTGAAAAAGCGGTACTGCACTACTTGAGCTGAAGTGCGACCACAAGCACTTGAAATGAGAACCGGAAAAATGGAACATTGTAATTGAAATAAGTTGGAATTAAGGATCAAAAAACTTTTTGACAGTGTCACGACATTACTTCTGTCATTTTATTTTGGTACCTCATCTAACGTATCTACCATCTCACTTCCGATGCTTATACGCACAACCTTTTCCGTTACTTTTCACTGGATTTTTTTAAACGAGCAGTGCTACTCGTAACAAATGACCGGGTCTTGGCCTAAATCTGGTAGAAGCCAAGGCTAGTATGCTAAAGTCTGTAGGTATTGAGTGAAATCGCACACAGTATGCTGGTTTTTTAAAATTTGAAGCTTCCGTCGACTCAGTTCACCAATGCTTTTTGCCTCATTCAATCGAGATGGAGATAAAAAGAGAAAACGCCGTTATATTCCTGAACTTTCACGATATAGTCTATAGGTATCAGTGCATCGCGTTTACTGAATGTTGACTGTGTGTATCTCAAGTATTTTGTGTCCAGAAGTGCTTTTTGCAAAACTGCTGGGAGGTAGGAAAATTACATAACTATATGGGTCTTTAAGGTTTTGTCAAAATACCTTTTTTCTTCTCTCTCCTCGTTCCCTTTCAATCCTCCACCTGCTCGTTTGATGTCCTTGATTTCACAAAAAATCCTCCTCTCCTGATTTTGAATAGGGGTCTTGAAGTCATCAGGAATTTCTGTCCACCACTAATTTTACCCTAATAGTAAATCAAAACTTTTGAGCTGAGCATCGTGAACTACAATAGGGTCGGTACTCGAGGCACCTTAACTAAAAGAAAAAAATTGGATGAAAAGTCCGGATTTAATGATACTAGTGATAAGGGTATGATTCTCGCTTCTGCAAAAATCCATCTGAATCAGAAAGAATCAAGCGACAGTTGATAATTTTGTGTCTTGAGGTGATAATGTTCTGGAAAGTTCAGACAGAGTGTATAGGCCAGCAACAACTGTTAAGCGTCGTACTCCGGTGGAGTTTTGCCAATGAGGTGAAATAGCCGACGAGGTCGTTCCCCACGGCAGTCAGCCGGCAAATTTGGCTTTAACGCTTCTAGTAGTGTAAGATAAGTGTTAATTAGGATTCATATAGATTCCTTGAATATTGGCTTGGAGCCAGGATGTCAAGTTTCCTTTGAACCTTTTTTCGAGGTTATTTTTTGTGCTTATAGTTACAGTCCTAGAGGGGCCATGTTGAATTTTTACATTGATAGTATGTTCTTCTGGTTACTAGAGAATAGCGGTTTTTCTTGTGTGTTTTTCCATCACGTTTTTTTTGGGTTTTTTTCTGCAGTGGTGTTCCCGAGATGGTTTTTCATATAACAGGTGATCGTCAGAAATTCATATTTTGAGTTATACCTCTGTTTCTTCTCGACAAGTTTTTACGTGTTATATTACTGCTGACTGAAGTTGTAACAATTGCTTTTGCCAAATCTCACTTTGTTAACTTATTTTTTAAGGTGAACTCTTGCAGTCTGCAAGTAAGCGTTCACTAGTGATATATGAAGAGTGAGGGGGAGGGAGAGCGAAGTCCTTTTGAAGACAAAAAAATAAAAAAAAAAAATAAATGAATAAGAGCCTTTCTCCAACGGAAATAAAAACTTGGATTAAATCAAGTGGGTAATGAATCCGAACGCCACGGTACAAACCGGCAGAAATTAATCAGAAAGCCGAACAGAATGGTTAGACACTTCGCTAACTTCTTTATTTTTCATTTTCGAAGATTTCATTTGATATATCAAGACAGAGAGATGTAATTTTTTTATGGCTTAACCAGTAGGTGTGGCCCATTTGTGCCTATTACCCTCCTGGGTATCCTCGTGAAATTCAATTCCCTGTGTGATTGTTGAGTGAAGTTGTAGTAATTGGTATTCCTGCTTTGTTTACTCGTTTTTAATGTAATTGGTTGTAATGGAAGTTGCTACATTTTTTTGATGATGGGTATCCACTGTTTTTTTTACCAGTAATAGTTTGCATCTTAGGCAACTTGTGTCCAATTTTTGAGTTTTTTAGTACATATTTTTAAGGAAATGGGTGTTTATTACGAATGAAAAAGGTTTTTATTTAGTTCTTACCGAGTTCGCATTGAGCTCGTACCTACTAACTGTAAGGTTTCCTGAATGGATAGAGAAGTTGCTTGAGGTAGTGTTGTTCATAAATTAATTTGTATATGACAAAATTTGCAAGGGTGGGCGCAGTAAAGGAAGTTAATTATAATAGGAAATAGGCCCTCTTTTTTCCTTCTTCGGCAATTTCGTCATTCAGCAACACTACATTATCCATCGACCACCAGACATTCCCTACTGAAGCTTACTGATCGTAGCGGAGAGGTGTTTTAAGCTGGCTTATTAATGATTTTAAAAAAAAAATTAGCTCAAAATGCAGAGTTCTATACATCAGCAATTGGTTTTCAAAGATCAATTTTTGCTTTTGCGAAAATCAAGCCAATAAGCCCAGGAGAGCGATCGATCGGATGGTCCGTCTGACTGATTCCATACAGTGTCTAAAAGTCAAAAGAGTTTACATTTTTTGGATAAATAGTCAGATAATTATTGTTTGTGTCGAGAAGTTGATAGGACTCGGTACTTCTAAACTAGCATTATTCGACTTTTTCCTGGCTATAATATTTTTATATAAAACATCTATTGGTTGAAATAACAAGATTCTGCATACCACATGTAGCTTTTTTTCAGCACGTATTTTTTAGTGGTTTAGACTTTCGGATGACTGCTTCTTTTTTTCGCTATGGTGAACTTGAGGTATTTTCATATTTCCATTTTTTGATTTGTCTATCATCAATTTTAGCTGTTGCTTATAATTGTTTATACAGGTCAGACACTGCTGGAGTATCAAATTCAGGAATTAATAATTAACTAAACTTGAGTGAAGTTGGTTTTGGTACATTTATTATTGTTTATAAATGATACAGTCTATGGAAAGTTTCTTACGGTTATAGCATAATCAGTGAATCTCCTTATCAGCAATTTCAATTATTCGGTTTTGTTGACGAGGAGTTAGTTTATTCTTGAAGCGCATATAATTTATTGTGTGATAATTTTTGCTTCTCGGTAACGGCTTTTTGGTTCTAAATTTTATTTTATCGCTCTTTACTCGTGATTCGAAGCGGAGTAAAAGTTGCGAAGCAACGAGAAGTTATAAAATTAAGGGTGTAAAAGAGTGATGAACAATAGATCACTAGATTTCATTTGTATGGTTTAGGTCATAATTTTTATTAACTGCTTATGGTTGCTGTAGTTGATTATTTTACAATTCTGTTGGGGTTTGTTAGTGACGAAGTCACTGTGGTCTTCCTCTGTTAAGTATTTAAAACTTTTCATCTTTACTTCTTTTATCTTAATTCCGTTCGTTCCAGGGTGTCATCGAGTTTTGTTTCTGAAGAAAAATGAGCGACGCGACGATACTGCCAGATGTACTGTTTCTGACTGTAATTTAAAATTTAAAAATTTTTCCTTTTGAAGTGTGACTTACATTTCAGCATTTAAAGTTGGGGCTTTCAGTTTTATCAGACAGGTGGCGTCAGCTGTTCACGTAGACGTCTTAGTAATTCTTCTTGTTTCATCTACAAGTTTTCACATTTCTAAGTGTTACACATATTTTTATACATTCCTTAGTTAAACTAATTTATTGCTAGGTCGTCGAGCAGTCGGCTCAGCATATTAGCGGCGGGATAACAGCTAATCAGCTGAATCAGGAAGTGCAGGCAATAAGCAAAGAGGTTAGTTCAAAGTTAAGCATGCATTAAAAACCTGCTATGTTTCGAGTTTTTAAACTTCTCTCTTTGGATGGTTTTATGGGTTCTTAGTTTTCCCCATGGCTGGCCCTCTCAATTTACAAAATTATTGTCTTGAGTAATATTTCTACTAATAGACTGTTAAGGCGTTGAATAGGATTATTGGCAATGACGCCTATCAACATCAAACGACTAACCAATGGAGTCAGCAAGCTGTAGAAAAAATTACCACTAGTCTCGTAAAACTTAATAAACCTTATAAATTCATTGGTGAGTTTTATTTTTCGTTGGTTGCTGACCCAGATTTTTTCAACTTTATTTATTAGTAATTGTTGTTTATGGCTTAGTTGGGCGTTTTCTTTAAAGCTTTGCATAGCTTATCAACCTGCTGGGAAGATATTTTTAGCGGAAAGATAATTTGTAAATTTGCTGCTATGTTATAAGTTGTTATTTTTTTTATTAGTGGTATTCTTACTGTTTTTAATGATCCTGTGATTCATACACCATTTGAGACAAATGCCAAACTTGTTGAGTTGCTTTTTTGATTTGCAGTAAATAGTGCAAGGTGGAAACTCACTGTTCTTATTGTTTACCCCTTTTTGCCAATTCAAAAGTAAGTAATTTTGGCAAGACCTCTTACAAACACGCTTTTCAGTTACTTGTGTTATCATGCAGACGACAACTGGTGCTGGCCTTAGCGTGGCTCATACCTGTTACTGGGATAAATCGGCAGATCGTGAGTTAGCAGAGTTCTACAAGTTTTAATTTTTATTACTCATCATGCTGCATTCCTTTAAATCATGTTTTTTTTTTAAGATTCGTTTACCGTGCAGTGGGAAAATAAGTCGGTTGTTGTCGTCGTCAATGTGTTTGCCGTGGCACTTTGAAACCTATATCAGTTTATAACTTTCGGGTTTTATTTATTGCATACGTCCCACCTCGGTTTTCTATATTACAAGAAGGTCGTTGCTTGTTACTATTTGTATTCTAACACGTAAAATTCCAGACTTTTAGGCTTGCACTTTGAATTTATTATATTTGATTGCTAATGTCTTGTATAGTTTGAAGGCAAGGAAAACTCACCTTTTTTTTTGGTGGGAGGGGGATTTGTTGTACTCCTAAATGTCTTTACGGGTTTTTTTTTGCAAGATGTTGGGTTATTGCCGCCACGCTGCTGTTGATTCGGCCTTTTAGAGAACCCAGAGGTTTTTGACTGAATATAATTTTCTTTATTCATTTTGAGCCGTCTTTTCCAGAGATTTTTGGTTTTGACTTGTTGTATGTTTTTTTCTGTGTAAAGTTGGGTTATTACTCAATAAATCATTGTTTGCCATCATTTTAAAGTGTTGATGTTTCTCATCCTTTTTGTTTCACATCTGGTTATTCTTTTTGACACGTTATTTGACAGTCGTCAAGAAGCTTGTGAGTGTCTGGAGCTTGTGATGAAATGTGGTTTTACTTCATGCGGTTTATATTTCTTTTAAAATGGTTTTAAGTTATACTAATTTAAAAATTCAGGAGGCCGGCGGTTAAGATTACAGAATTTTTCAAATATTGATTAAAGTTGATTAATGGACAAGGTGAAATCTTACGTACTTGAGCAGTAGCTTTGTATAAGGAAGGAAGTTGCGGCAATACTTTGCTGGGGCTTCAAGCAGACGAGTGGCTGAAAAATAAGATCTTGTCGTGATTATTACGGAAATTTGAACATCTTTCCAGAATATATCTTGAGGGTTGGGTGTCAGTTCTTTGATATATTTACGTGGGATGACAGGTACGTCGTTTGAGCGAAGTTTGTCTGACTTCCAGTCTTGCTAAAGATCTCGTCACTTCTCACAGAGAAAAACAGCAGTGATGTATGCTTATAACTTCTGTGGCTTAGGAAATTTTAAATTCTTCTATTGATCTTATTGCTGTGCAACAGGTAGGTATCTAAGTTACGTTCATTTTGCGAGCGATTATGGACAAAGCAAGAATTTCTTTGTATTCAGTTTTTATGAATAGTTTGAACTGGGCAGTTTTGGGATCTAAAGTTGACCTACAGGAGAATTTGTTAAGCCCGTAGAGTGAAAAACTTGTTAGTAAATTTCTTGTGTACGAAGAGAGTTTAAAGCTGTTGTGCATTTTAATTGCCTTACCTGCTGCATAAGTGTCGCTAAAATCATTAGCGTTGTTTCTGAAAGAATCTTCCGTAAGCTACTTCCGTCTAAAGTCATAATTTTGCTATTATTGTACAAGAAATGGCAACATTATTGCTCTTTTGTTTTGAATACTAACATAGGCTGTGCTGTACTCATTGCTACTCTTATAGTCCTCTCCTTTACTTTTTTTAACATTCAGCATGGCTCGTTTCCTAGTATATCCCTTGGGGGCATACTTTGCCTTTTCATCCTTCCTGGAAGGTTTTCCGTGATTCAGCTACTCTTTACCTCCGCCATTCTTCTTTACTTTTTTCGCTGAACAGATAAATTGTTAAAGAAGAACGAAGTACCAGGAGATCTTCAATGATAACTGTTTGAAAAATATTGCAGTTTCTTCAAAATATTCTGTACCTTTAAGTCAGTAAGTGCTGTGATAATAGCTACGGAATTCTGATTTTTTGTAAATAAATGGTTCAAAAGTGAAATTAAAAGTCTGATATCATGCGGGTCTTGCCTGTTTTCGTTGAGTCTTGAGTAAGTATAAGTAGATTTTGATTCTACAGAGTATGTATCCTACTGTTGTGGATTAAGCCAAGAATCTATAGAGAGTGGTAACGATTTCTGATCTCCTTGGATCGTATCCGATTTAGTACTCAGCTGGCACAAAAGCTTTAGTGCTTCTCGTGTGCAAGTTTTGCCTCCGTTTAACACCAGCTTTATCCCATTTTTATTATTTGATCCGTTACTCACAACTTGTATAATTATGATTGAGCTAGTTTGGTAGGTCACAGCATTTTACTATTTCTGACGTATGTTATAACGCGAGGTCCACCTCAACATGGTGCAATATGCACTTTATGGATATATTTTCAGACCGTTTACGTGCATGTTAGCCACGGTTCCAGCTACTAGTTGGATTTTAAAGTCCTTTCAAAGTCTGAGTAGTTGCCAATTCGGTGAACTTCTCTGAAAATTTAGCTATTTTGGGCAATTGGTTTTTTTAATGTAAGTTATTACTGCTCACTTCTGCCTCACTGCAGATGCACGGTATGTAAGCGTTACAAAAAAATGCATAAAGTACCGTACATACATGATGGTACCTTAGGATACATGCAGGGATCACGATAAATATGGTAGGTAATTCAGCAGCGTTGAACAAGTGCAGAATATGCTGTACCGACGACTGACAATTTGAAAAGTACGCTTTTGATAAATGCGAGAAATATAATGAGACGCATGCTAAACGCGCAACGAAGATGATACATACCATGGTTACAGCAGTGTAGAAATGACTACACATACAACACATCTAACGGATATCACAAATGCCGTGATTGCTGTGAACGGTAGAAAACGGTACATTTATTAGGTACAGTGTATAGTGAAATACTGTGGGAACGGCATGCTCTACACGATCGATGCGTACTGCGGATGCTGCAAATACGATACTTTTCATGTGCATGACAGGTGTTGTAGATTTATTGAACGATTCATCGCATTTTACTGTGTGTACTGTAAACGCTTATTGTAAAACATAAGTAATATTTTGACTCTTCTGACGCACATTTAAAATATACACATTGCTTCTTCAGTTTATGTCGTCTGTGCCATACATAAAACATAATTTGTTTATTATAATTCTCTGTGTTTATAACGTGTTTTACTCCTAAAATACTTGCTGTAAATACAGTATCTTATGGTTTGAGCATTCCATCCGGTTCAGCACGTACTATTCAACAAGCTATCTAAATACTAATTTCTATGACGACGAATGCGGTCTTCGAGCCAAGAACAGTATCATCTGTTGATGCTTAATGTAAGGACGCAAAAGTTAAGCAAACTTTCATGTGAAGTTAGTGGGTTAACAAAGGTATCTATTTCTATTCCTGCCGAGTTTTGAGTGGATTCATTATGTAGCCAACCGCTCTGGTTACTGCGCCAGTCGCTCCATCAATCGCCAATCGGATCCCGCACGTATTGCTGTACTCAGCTCCTTAACCAAAAATTTAGAGAACTGTTATTTTTAAAAACACTTATTAACTGTAGCTACTCGATTGTCAACAATCTCCGCATAATTTTTCATTACGTCCCTGAAATTTTTAGACATTTCAATAAAGACAGTTGTACGTCTTCTGAAAAATATCAAATACCCAAAAGACAAATTTGAGCACGAAAGTTACGATGAAAACAAAAACAGAACATCACAAAATTAACACAGCAAGACTTATTCCTCTGTTTTCTAAGATTTTAGCCTCGTTTTGCCTCATTCTGAAGTCGCTCTTCAACTCCAAATTTTCATTAGCGCTGAAATGTCAACAAAGATTGCGCAGCGCAGCGCTTGACAACAAATACGTGTAAGACGTTAAGAGTAACAGAAAGATAAAAAGCTCATAAGCAACCAATTTTCTTAAAATTCCTTTGAAAACTTACTGTTTTTACGTCTCATTTAGAACAGAGTCTGCTTGAATAAAAAAATTCAAAAGCACGTTACTTGAAAGCTACTTCCCACTGTTTTAAAAGATTATTAGCAAACTGCAATAAAGCAGTCTATATAGTTTGACAGGTAAAGAGAGGGTATACGGTACTGGTTTTAGATGTAGATTTAGAGCAGAATCAGGAGTGGATCCATACCGCGCCCATTATAATGCAGATGAATACTCAGGAGTTGTTGAACCCATTCGACCCAGTGTACGTGAGATTGTATCAGATAGCGAGATTAGGTAATTAGTGCAGGGATGTACCGATATACAATCAAGTTTAGGTCAGTTCATTTTTGCATCAAGAGAAATTGCGACCACCGGCACAAGCAGTGGATTTCACGATCGCGACGAGAGCGACACCATATAGAATATTAGCTATGGTACAATATACCAAAGTAAAGCCATATTCAGTGGCGATGCCAGTTCAAGGTTTGGTAGGAGAAGAAAAATTGTATGACAAGAGGGCACGGATGATGCAGCCACCAACAGTAGGTTCAATAGTAGAAGCAGAAGTAGTTGATTTGCAGTTTGAACGCCTCAAATTCGAGACGGAATCCCAAAATACAAGACTTTTTTATTATTTACCAAAGGCTTTTGAGAAAAAAGAGGTTGGGGGGACATTTTTTGGGAACTCATAGAGTATGGGCCAGATATATTTATCTAGCCCCGCATTTGAGACGTGAAGGAGATATCCTTCAAAAGATAAGTTATTTTTAAGAAGCCGACGGGAGAAGATACGGCTATACGAGGACCTGATGAACAAGTCAGCCATTTACACAAATGAAAGAATAAAAGTTATTTTCTGGATGATTAAAGCGAATCCAGCTCGAGCTAGTGTTTATATAAATCATCAGGGAAGATTTATGTCAGCAGAGTTGAATTTCTTTGTTCCGTAAGATTCAAACAAACCTGTGTACGTATATTGGCAGCTAGACTGAAATTTTGGTAAGAAGCGAAAGAGATGAGAATTGAGACAGAAGAGTCGAGAGCATGGTTTTATCGTAGTGGAATGAAAATGGTTAGAACTAAGGTCAGGTTGAACCAGTATAATAGTAATGTCTTGGAGGAAAAAATGAATTGTGACCAAGTCCGGGTAGCAATGAATGGGGCTCCCAAATAAATGAGCAACAGAGA
>UXUI01009642.1:5288-18067 GCA_900576705.1 Enterobius vermicularis
TAGAGAATAAACAAAACGTATAATTTGCAGGTTAACAACAGCCATATGCAGTTACAAAGTCTCAGCCAACAAGAGTATACTAAGAAAAAAGGTGAAAGATACGATGTGAAAAAACCTAAAGATTCTGGGCTTTTAAAAGGTGACGGTAAAATTGAAGCGCAATCACAGAAAAGTATTGATTACAGTGCGAAAAAAGGTGAACGTTATGTGACGAAAAAACCAAGAGCTTCCGAAATTTGGCAGGTAAATAGCTTTTAAATCAAAAACTTTTACAGATAATGACCAACCTGAACCACCAATAAAACTTTTTTTCGTTTCCCCTAGCAAATTAGTCAGATTTAGATAACGGCTGATAATTGAAACTACTTTGACTTATTCCGTCTAACTTCAAAAACCCCTGACAAAAATAGCTCTGTACAATGCCAAGAGCAGATAAACCGGTTCACAGTAACAGAAATAGTACTCGTTCTTAAAACAGATTATTAGTAAAATAAGCCATATTTAAAAGACACAATATGTTTTGACTGAAGAGAAGCCTCCTTGTAAAGATTAAATAATTTATTCAACTTTTCATTGACTCAGGTTTTTTTTATTTAAGACCAGTGGAGAAATAGAGGGAGAGAGTGTTGCGCATAAAGAATATAAACCGAAAAAAGGTGAACGTTTTGAAACTAAAAAGCCACAAGATTCGGATATACTGCACAGTACCGATCTGTTTACTGGCGAAACCCAGAAAGCAGCTGACTATACACCAAAGAAAGGAGAGCGATACGATACTGTTAAAAGAGGCGAATCTGAAGTATGGAAGGTAAATCTCTAATAACTTTGATTATGATCTTTCGGCTAAAAAACACACTTTAGTAAGCGCTGTTTTTAGGTCGATGGTGAGATAACAAAGGAAAGTACCACTCACCAGCAGTATAAAGGTAAAAAGGGCGAGCGATATAGTACGAAAAAACCTCAGGATTCAAACATCTTGAAAAGTGCAAGTAAATTTGAAGGAGAAACGCAAAAAAGCAAAGATTACGGACCAAAGAAAGGAGAGCGATACGAGGTTAACAAACCGGCAGAATCTGATGTATGGAAGGTAAGTGTAATAGCTTTTTAGTTTTTGTGAAAAATTAAAAAACCCAAAAAAATAACCTCAAAAAAATTTTTTCACAAATAAATGTTCAGTATCGCAGAAGTGACAGAAAGATATCAATTTTCAAGTTTTCCGCAAGAATCTTAAAAATGTTAAGAGTATATAATGATTTTTTCAATTTAAGTTTTTTTCCATAGTTTTCAATGAAAAAAATTTTACTACACTCTGTTCCACCAATCTTCCTACCCGTACGAAAGCACAGCACATGTACCGTAAATTCAGACCGAAGGACAAATGGAAAATGAAAGTGTAGCTAAAGCAGATTTCAAGCAAAAGAAAGGTGAACGATACAAAGCCAAAAAGCCCACAGATTCTGGTTTGCTGGCCAATGAAGGTCAATTTACAACAGAAACCCAGAAAGCTTTAGATTATGTGGCAAAGAAAGGTGAACGATACGAAATAAAAAAGCCGGAAGAATCGGACATCTGGCAAACAGTAATCTAATTATTGAATTGAACAACTAGCACCGTTAATTAAATCTTAAATAATTACTCAATGAGGAAGCATTTTTTGAAAAATTGTTCTTTAAAAAACCTTGTTTTGTTGCTGTGAAATATATTTCAGAACAGCGAAATGCGTAAAGAAACGGTCACCCATGAGGATTATATTAAGAGTAAGGGGGAAAGATATGATGTAAAAAAGCCGAAAGATTCCGATTTTTTTGATCCTGCAGCACCATTCGAAACAAAAACGCAAAAAGATTTAGATTATGTGTCAAAAAAAGGCGAACGATATCAGATGAAAAAACCCGGAGAATCAGACATATGGAAGGTAAACAGTTTCAACTAAGGGAAAAAAACCGCTGCAATAGTTCAAAATAAAAACTGTATTTTTGGATATTGTTGTTTTTGCCTGATTCTTTCTCCTTGTCAATTAACAGTTGCAGAAATACAAAAAAATCAATTTTTTTCACTTTGCTTATAACCAATTTAGCAAGCCCACTAACACCTACACTAACAGCTCTCAGCATTAACATATGTTAGAAGTGCGCTAAGCAAATACAGATGCTATTTTACTGCTGTAATTGAAAGCAATTTTTTTCGCTACTCTATTCTTAAGAATGACGGTACAATAGCAACGGATAGCTTGGCTCATCAAGAATACACAAGTAAAACAGGTGAAAGGTATGAACTAAAGAAACCAAAAGATTCTGAACTGCTGAAAGGTGATGGCAACGTTAGAATGATCACAGAAAAGGGTGAAAATTACGTGCCGAAGAAAGCCGATCGTTATGAGGTACAAAAACCTAAAGAATCAGATATATGGCAGGTAATAATTTTCTTCCACACAGAAGAAAATTCTTCTACTTCTTTTTTATTATTACTTTACTACTTAATAAGAAATGTTTATTCCACTAAACAGGTTTAAATTGAAAGATTTCTGAAAAGAAAAATGTAGAAAAAAAAAGAACTAAGAACGGTAAAGATGAAACTAATGTTTAAGTGAAGTTGTAATTGTAATCTACAGAAAAAGAATAGAAATAGAACAAATGCTAATAAAAGAAAAAAGTTTTTTTTTTTTTCTTTTGAAGTTTACAGATGTAAAAATCCTTTTATATAACTATTGTAAAAACACAAATTGTCCGAGCACTAAAACAATTTCAATCCCAATATAATGGCAATAGCAAAAGCAACAGCAATGGTAAAACACTGTTGGCAAACAGTTTGTACTAATTTGCCGAAATACTGTTGTTGTGCTTTGCAGAAAAACAGTGTATATATGTGACTGCAAAAAAAACAGCTCCGCTAAACTTTCTAAACGTTAAAACAAATTTTATCTGTTTTAAAGAAATTTTTGTCTGCAAAACAAAACAAAAAACTTATCGCTTTACAAACCAACCGGCTAACAACGGTTCATTATCGCTCTGTTTTGTTCCGCATATCCCATCAGCTGTTTATTGTCTATCGAAACTATTTACCAAACAAAATAACAGCAGCAATTTTTTTTTTCAATTTTACTCAAATACATTTTTAACACAAGAAAAAAAAAAAAGAACAATATTCAATAAAACTTCAAAACAGCAACGAATCAACCTAACTGTTTTAACGCTTCTTTCTTTTAAAGCAACTCACTGTGAAGAATTCACTAAAAGCAACAGCACAATTCAACAATACAAACTTTTTTTATGATTGAATTTCAAAAATTTGTCAATCTTTCACACCTGTCAACAGCCGCTTATTTTTATTTAAAAACTGAGTAGACTAAAAACAGACGTATACGATTTCGAAGTTTTAAAGTTTAATCAGACAATACGGTCTACATCAGATACAAATGACGTCAATCCGATACATAAAATTCTACACATCTATAAAAATTATTACTGGTGTTATAAATCTAGCCAAATGATCAAATAAAAGAAATATACGAAATGTCAGAAAACAATAATACCTGTAAACGATTCCAACGACTACAGATATCATTAAGAAATAATGATTAATTTTTTATTTTAGAAAAGTTGTTGCTGTTTCTTTTTTTTCTAGGCAACCGATTAACGTACTGGCAACTACTGTTCAACAGCCTAATAAAAGCTTTTTTTATTCAAGTAATTATACAAGAAAAAATAACCTAAACTTAGCCTGAAACACTTAGAACATTATACGCTCTTTAGTATAATGATTACTTCAAGTAGCTAGTAAACCGGTCGCTTCTCTGATAAAATTTGTTAAAAATACTCCTCCTTCTTCAAAGTAATATATCCTTTACTGTTTACAAAAAATTATGCTTTTTTTATTGTTTCATTTTGTTTAATACTGCTGAACAAATTGTTTAATTTTAGAAAGAAGGTAAAATGTCCACTGCTACCATCGCACAAGAAGAGTACAACAAAAAAACAGGTGAACGGTATCGACCAAAAAAGCCGAAAGATTCCAATATTCTTCAGGGAGATGGCACTTTTGAAACCGAAACTCAGAAAAGCATTGATTATATTCAAAAGAAGGGTGAACGCTACCCCGTTGTTCGGCACGACGAATCAGATGTTTGGAAGGTTACTAAACTTGAAAACTTTTCATTCACACTGTTTGAGAAAACTAAAGCTGTCGTGATTTTCCAATTTTTAGAGTGAGGCTGGTATTGAAAAAGAAAGTCTAAGCCACGAGCAATACAAGAGCAAAAAAGCCGAACGGCTAGCGGCAAAACGTCCCCAAGATTCTGACGTTTTAAGAGGCCAAGGAGCAATGGCGACAGAAACCCAAAAACATGCTGATTATACTGCAAAGAAAGGCGATCGGTACGAAGTGAAAAAGCAGCAAGAGTCAGAAATTTGGAAGGTACATACCCAGGTTTTCAAAACAAATATTGAATACCATAGAGTTAAGGCTCAAAAGATTTATAGTAACGCATAGTACCAACAATTACAATTTTTCGGCTACACATTAAACAACTAAAGAGGGCATGTCCCATTTGGAATAAAACGGACCACAGATATTTCAAACGATTAATTAGAAGTTTTAGATAAACGATAAAATCTCAAGTGAAAGCGTTGCTCACGAAGATTTCAAGGCTAAAAAAGGAGAGCGATATACTACCAAAAAACCAAAAGACTCAAAAATCTTAGCAGCTGATGGCAAGTTTGACGCCAAAACGCAAAAGCAGATTGACTATGTACCGACAAAAGGAGAACGTTATGAGGTCAAGAAACCAAGCGATTCGGAAATTTGGCAAGTAAGACCATCAAATAAACCGAACAAACAGAAAAGCTCATTAACTAGGAAGAATCTGTACGTATGGCTAGTTACAGGTGAATGGAACCATACCTGCAACTAGTCTCACGCAACAGGAATTTACAAAAAAGAAAGGAGATCGGTTCAATGTCTATATACCTAGAGACTCAGATATTATGAGGGGTGATAAATCATATAGAATGGAGACTCAAACAGAACACGATTATCAGAAAAAGAAAGGAGAACGCTATGAAATCAAAAAACCTGCAGAATCAGAGATCTGGAAGGTAATTTAAAATAGCTTAGCTAAAATATCCCTTTACTACCCCATCTTACTAGTTCTGAAAGTTTAGACTGACGATAAGATGCAAAGTCAAAGTGTTGCGCAAAGTGATTATACTTCAAAGAAAGCAGAAAAGTACGAAGTGAAAAAGCCTAAAGATTCAGACATCTTTCGCGGTGAAGGCACATTTGATGCCAAGACACAAAAGGAAGTCGACTATACAATGAAGAAAGGGGAACGATACGACGTTGTGCGGCAGCAGGAATCCGATGTTTGGAAGGTATAACAATTTTAGCAAATATTTAGTGCTCTTTAAATGAAACCATGTAATAGAAGATCCTTTTTTTCGTCAAATCAAAAAATTTCTTTCTCAGTAGTTCCAGTAAAAATAAAGGGTAATAACTGAACCAAAACTATTTATGAAATGATGCGTAATTAGCAACTCACTTGAACCTACTAATTGATTTTTTCCGATACAATTTTTTGGCATCAACCGTAAGTAAAATACCAGGAAATGACTTTTTATGAACAACAAAAATATTTCTTTAAGCACGATGGCGTCGTACCTAATCAATCGCTTTCACAACAAGAATATAGCGTTAAAAAAGGTGAAAGGTATCAAAAGAGGGTACCCCAGGATAGTGACATACTAAAAGGAGATATGGCATACACAATGAAAACCCAGAAAGAGGTTGACTATTCACCAAAAACAGGAGAACGTTATGAGGTCAAAAAACAACACGAATCTGATATATGGAAGGTATAGCTTTTTTTTTGCTGTTACCGATTATCTTATTCTTCTAAAAAACCTGTGGTTCACTAAAGCAGAAAGTTGAGTGAGAAAAAAAAAAACTAGAAACAAATGCTTCAGAAGCGCAGAATGTGGTCCAACTAAACAAGAAGAACTTCGCAACAAGAATTTTCTATGCATTTCAAGTTACAGCTTTATAAACATTAGCGATACAGTAAGATTTTGGAGCTAATAATATAAGCATTACATTATAGTTTAAAAATAACTCCAAATCACTTCGTCTGCAAAATTGAGTACTCAGGACAGCAGTACGAGTAAAACTGTGTTGCCAGTAGGTCAGCCCATTCTGACAGAGAACAAAATCAAACTAAGCATACTATTTTTCCAATTGCAAAGAAATTTCTTGCAGCTTCTTGCAAAAATGTATAAGAAAACAAGAGAATGAGCAGAGGAAATAATGAAGGATAGAGCAATTTAAATACACAACCTCTCAAGACAACTTTTCAGGGAAAGTAAGATATCACTAGTCAAAGCAAGTATTGTACTGAAGAAAAAAAGTAGTTTAAGCTGACATTTAAAACGAACCAAGTACTTAGCAATCCTGTCCAATAAACAGCTTAAATTAAGTTTTGACATTGTTCAACTGTAATTTTGTTTGGAACAAGGATGTACCAATCGAGACAATCAGAGCTAACTGTCTGCCAGCTTAAACGATAAGATACACCATAAAACTTAGCAAGCACTATTGCCAACAGATTTTCTTTTAGTAAGTATTGTTTAAGTCAATAATTTATTCCAAGTCATTTATTTGTTTGACCTTAGCAAATTCTTTCAAATACTTCTTCTTGTGACACTAAGTCCAATTCTCATGAAGTAATACCACAGATTACATTCCTAAACTTCATGTGCTGTCACCTAAGATACGAACGACAAGTGTTCTAGAATCCATAAATTGAAAAAAGCCAATAGCCCAGTAAAAAAATAAACTTCATAACAGAAATTTAAGGTAGTAAAACAACTTTTATTTTCACAAGCGAGAAGGTAACATGCTGTAATTTAATGCCGGACAGAAAATTCTGTATACCATTAGATCTGAATAATACTACTAGCGCTTATGAAACTTCCCACCCTTCAGTCACTCGTCTTCATAAACACTCAGTCTAACAACAAAAACTTCTTACTTTGGTCCACCCGTAATGCCTAATCGGAGAAACCTATATGAGACTCACTCAAATGACTCCCATCCTTAGAACAAAAATGGACAGTTGATTTTGTAAACATTTCAGCGCGAGGGTGGCGTAGAGGACAAGAGTGTTTCACATGGTGACTATACTCAAAAAAAAGCAGACCGTTATGCTGCAAAGAAACCTCAAGATTCAGGCATACTTCACGGCGATGGTTCCTTTGCTACGTTAACTCAAAAAGAGGCCGATTATGCGCCGAAAAAAGGAGAACGTTCTGCTATTGTCAAGCATGAAGAATCAGATATATGGAAAGTATGACTTTGCCTTCTAGTGAGAGCTTGTGGCTAGAAAGACAATTTCATGCCCAAGTTATTTTCAGACAGAAGGAACAATGAGCGGAGACACCGTTGCTCGGAGAGACTACACTGCCAAAGTCGGTGAGAGGTATGATGTAAAGATCCCACGTGACTCAGGGATTACCCAGGGTGACGGAACGTTCACTTTGGAGACCCAAAAAAGCCGCGACTTTGTACCAAAAAAGGGCGAACGCTACGAAGTCGTTAAGCAACAGGAATCAGACATCTGGCAACACATGGTGAGAACTTTTTTCTTATTACCAAATGCTATTCCGGACCTTTCAATGCATTTCTACCAAATTCTTCAAGACGGAGAGAAAACCCTGCCGTGTCAAATGTAAATTTCTTTCCATTGACAAAAATCCAAAGGTAAATCAACAGATAAAGCTCAGTAATAAAGACAAGAGGAAAAGTGGAGAGGGAAGGAAGGGAGAGAAGGAAAAAACAAATAAAGAAAACTTACTTTTTAAAAAATTTATACAGCGATTATGTTCAGGATTTCTTTTGGAACCAGAGCATTTCCTGTTCTACAGTTACTGGATTTTTTTTTTTCGTTCTAGAAAATTGCAGTGTGGCATGTAATAAAATTTATTTAATACCGAAATGAATGCTGACCAAATTGATTTTTTCACTAAAATTTTATCTTCGATTCTTAAATTCCCAATCACTCCCAATTCATGTAGCACACTGTCACAGAATTCTACCAGCGACTACGTCTTTTCCGTTTTTTGAGCTTCTAATGTCCAGCGTTTGTACACTTTTGTGTACCACTAACTCCCGTAGCAGCCAAATCTAATGCATACTCATTTGTCTTGTAAATGTTTCTTTCTGGGGTCTGGCTTCTTGACCCTAAAAATGCCCGAAATTACAGCAACAAAAAATGAAAAAAAAAGGGTGATGCATACGCCTTCCCCTAAAGTAACAGCAAACAATAGCAAAAGAACGTCATAAGACACGTCAGACCTTTGAAAGCAGAGGATAAACTTTAAAAACAAACAATGAATGGGACTAATGAGGTATCGTATGCTTTTAAACTAATGTGGTGGCAACTTACTGTTTCGACCTACTAAGTTAAAAAGTTTGACAGTAACTACTCTTGTTAAATGTAAGATTTTTGAATTCACTTCGAAAACAAAAAAAGGGACAGGAACTGCCCTGAAAAGAATGTCGCTCTTCCTTCCCTGACTGAGAAAAAAAGCGGAAAAAGCAGTGACTCTGAATATTCTCAGTCGTTTGTAAAGTCCATTAAAAATGCAGTTTAAGATTACAGATGAAATCTAAAAAAAAATTTCAGGGTCCAAGCGTCCCGGCCGGCTCATCCTATGTCAGTGATTACTCCTTGTATCCTAATGAGGTCTACAGCAGTTCTAAACATTTTGAAAGAAGTCTGAGAGAAGATTCTGGCGCCTTCCCTGCTAAAGGTATTTCTTTTAACTTATTAGACCGGTCCAACCAAAGAAATTCAAAAACTCTAAAACTATTTGTTTTTCATATGGGCTTTCCTTTTATAACAGTGCATCAACTTTTCAAACAAAGGCTATTCGTAATGTCCACCAAATTCTCAACGGGCTCTCAATCAGCAACTTTCAATGGTTCAAAAGAAGCACTGATAATGAGTGACAATTAGACAAGACTTTATATGGTGACACTATTCCAGGCACTTTCGAAAAAACCACAGAATATAATTCTTCATATCGACCTCCTTCTGAACCCGCTGCCATCCCACATCGCATCAATCCCCCGTCTTCACTCCCTCTAGAAGGCGAAAGATTTTTAGAATCTTCGTACAGGAAGGTAAAGAAACAGTAAATTTTCTGAAAAAAAATCAAATATGAGGGAACAACAGAAGTACTGTTTAGCCATTGAGTTCAGCTAATCGCCGAACAAAATGAAAACACCTCCAACCTAAACAATGATAGGAACTTCAGCAGTCCATTCAAAGCAGCTTAAAAATGCATTTTCAGGATTATGAACCGAAAGAACAAATATGTAAAGCTCCCGAGCTTCTGACTTCAATAAAGCATGATCACATAAACACCGAACACTTCCAGTTTCAAAGAGTTTACAGTGGGCATCACTTCTACGAACCAAAAGCTAGTGACGAGGTTTCTTCCTGATCTCGAGAGACTACTGTTATTTCCAAACTTCGCTGGAGACCAATATTACTTTTTTTTTAAAACTATAATCCAATTTCTGATCTCATTATGATGACATGTAATATATAAGATCACTTTCTATGAATCTAATGTTGTAATCAATTTTGTTAAATTACTGGCAATTAACAAAAAAATTGTCTTCTATACCACCTCAAATTACAGAGCTAAAAACCCACCCGTGATACAAGTGGCAAAATGATATAGCAAATTATATATTACAGTACGCCAGAACTCTTCAAATATCTATCACAATTTCTAAAATGAAAATAACTATAGCTCAAGTAACGAAAAAAGAACCAAAATTAAAATCAAGGCTAAAGCTATTGCTACAAGGCAACGACAGGACATTAAGATGGATAAACTGCGGAAGAATCTTGAAATTTCCTTGCTCTCTGTTCTCAATTATTTATTTGAAGGCAGAATCTCGTTACCAAAAAAATGACATCAGTTACTAAGCAAATAATGCAAAACAAACGATGACAACAAACTGAATCTTTCATCATAATTTCCTTTATGAAAAACATTTAGCATGAAAGAACACAAGGCAGCACCTGAATTTAATTTTTCAAAATTCTATTCGTTTATTCCTAAAAGGACAATACCTGGCAATAATAACTAATTCAATAATCCGACTGTTTTCACAATTCCAAACCAAAACAAACAAACTTTCAGTAATTTTAACAACAACGATACCAAAATAACTGCATTTATGTTGCAATATCTGAAATAAATAACAAAGGAAAAATGCGTCATTTATGGTATTAAAGCATCTTGACTGCTACATTCTGACCCCGAGACAGAAATAATTTACTTCTTACGATAAAGACGAGTTTGACGTTATACACTCAATTTTTAAACTTCCAACCAATTACTCCATCTCTCTTCCTTATTCTACTTATCCCATTAAAAGCCGTTCTTTAAAACTGATTTCACCACACGGGTGCAGAATGAACAACAAACATACATAGTGTAGCATAAACCGGATATAAACAGAGCGACTAAAAGATAGCAGCCATGTCATTTATCACTCAGATCGTAAAACAACGATACCTGTAAAAAACCCTACGTTATAAGTTTCAAAAATACAGTTCTCTCCACAAAACCATAATCTGAGAATTTCGCCCACTCGCCGCTTCTTTTATACAACGTATAATGAATAAACAGAAGTTATAAATTAGGAAATACAAATAAAGAATATGAGCAAAAATTTTGACTGGCACTAACCAATAAGTCTAATCAAACTAGAAACCCATGAGATCCTTTAAAGCTAACATGACGTCTCCATCATGCTTTATTAATTTCTTTTCAGCCCGGGCCCTTGGAAGTTCTAATTCATCGACCTGAAAAAATGACCAAGTTGTCATTCTCGCTTAAGTCTATCAAAACACTGACGGCCACAAACAAAACAATGGTAAAAAATATTATTATGAAACAATGCTAATGACAGTTATAAATAAGCTGCACATCATTTCATTAAAGAAAACAGCTAAATGAAGAGTATCTGACTCCTAGTGGAATCAAACAACCTACTATCAGTTGAATATCCTCCTTCTTCACAACAACTTTCTTTTTCGTTACTTGAGCACCACTAATTAAACTATCCAACTTTTCTCTCGATACGCCTTTCACACTGTCACTTTCCTCTTGAAAATCCGTTACCTTGAAAAAGAAAAAAAAAAGTAAAAAAATTAAATATATTTTCACATCATATAATCTAAAAAAGAGGACCCATCCCTATATAAGCACAGGATTTATAACAAAAGTCTTAAGATAAGAAAATTTTTTAAAAATTTGTTTGACAAATTGAACTTAATCAGGCCGAAAGCAAACCTTTTCGAGATCTGCAGCATTTGCACGGTCATGTTTACTCTTAATAGTCGTATTATTGCTTTCCTCGCCATTGCTTTGTTCATGCTCATCAGTTTCCTTATCTGGCATATTAAAAATCCTTGACCCGTGAACCTAGCCCCTGAAAGTTAGTTTCGTAAAACTTGAAGAAGCGTTTAATAAGCCATCATATAAACAAAACATGTAAGTGATTTAAAAACTGACAAACAAAAGCTCTTGTCTTTACATCGCATTTAAAACCGAATAGTTGAAACTACTGATTTTCAGAAGGAATAAGAGTGAAGGCAAAAAGACAGTCAAAAAAATCCGCAAATATCAAATAATCATACTGGTCCTGCTGTGTCGATATATTACTTAAACTAAAAATTTAATGGCAATACTGGCTCGCACCATCGACACAGAGTTATAAAGATTGGAAATAAAACAAAAAAAATAAATAGCTTCTAAAATAACCGTCTTGGAAATATTTAACCCACCAAAATTTGGGACAACTGTTATTTAGGGGGAAATTTGGAAATCTTATTAAGCGATTCTCAGGGTAGGTGATATTGCCTTTCTGAGTGCGTTGGAGAGCAATAAAAAAGCGATGCGAAGTTTGAAAGTTCATCAGACAGCTTCAGATTCGCAGGTGAATGTTGGAGTGCACTGAGCGAATTTTTGAGGAAAAACAGCTCACGCAAACTCCGAAGTTATCCCACTTTTCATCCCGAAAAAAATATTAGTAATAACTGTACTATTTTTAAAATGGTTTTTATGTCCTAGTTAGCAACTATAAGATATAAAAGTAGGCACTGACAGCAGGATGCGGAAGAAACCTAGCAAGAAGGTGATAACAGAAAATTCATTTCAAAAGCCGGCGACGCCCTCAAAACGCTGAGCAACGCTGCTCTAATCTACACAGTGCAGAAGCAAGAAGAACTGGATGAATGAGTAATGTAAAAATCAACAAACAAATGGCATAATGGATAAGGAAGCAGAAAACGAAGTAAAGATAAGGAGGTAAAATCGTAGTAGAACGGTGAAATCATCAAAGCGAAGCACATGACGATTATCAAGCCAAACCTTCCTATAGTAAGTAGACACGTAGATGATGTATATAATCTGGCGACGGTTTGGGTAAAGAGCAAAAAACTTAAGTAATCTCCTAGCGCTCTCAATCCCTGTAAATTCCAGTTAAAAAAAAAAAAGAAAAACTTTAAGTTTAGTACACACTCGTTCTAAATAATCCAGTTAACATTCTTTGCAAAGACATATCTGAGATTCAATTTCTGAACTAAACATTATTAATTCTTAGCAGTCACTGTATGAATTGTGCATCTGGCAAGTATTTATTGTCAGAAAAGATTGTTTACATTCGTTCTAAATATTAATTCTTATTTAACATCTACATATATG
>UXUI01009643.1:0-14518 GCA_900576705.1 Enterobius vermicularis
GCACCATAAAGAAATTTTAAGGTTTCTTTTGATGCAGACGATTTGCCTCCTTAGCCGATCAGCTGCAACAACGTGCGACAACAGCGGTACCGCTCCTATGCAAATAGGGCTATCAATGTAAAACAGCTTTGAAGTGTCTTCCTAGGGTAATTTTTAGAGGATAATGTCTTCAGAAAACTGTCTACTGCAAAGCAATAAATAACCATGTTTCCTTAACTTTTGAAGTAGTCGTTTTCATAAGTTTATCAAAAGTGTACAGCAACTTCAGGGAACATGAGCAGATATGGAAATGGAAGAATAATACAGCTGCTGGCTCAAGGAAACCGTCTTCGTCTCTTTTTTGTAAGAATGATGATTAATTTCTTAATTTTATTTCTTATGTAAGCTAAAGCTTATTAGAGTTCTTTAATACAGTTAACTAACTTTTTTATCTTTTATAGAAGCTCTGAGACAGTTATAACCTAAAGGCTAGTCAAAAATTTTACTCGTTGGCCACATGTCTGGACGCTTCTATAATCACTCATAAAATAAATTGACGATGTTTATACACTCAGCTAAATAGTCCAAGAAAGAAAGCTGATCTTCCAAACGCTCATGAGTGGCAGCTAAACGGTTCAGGTAAATTCACTAAGTTATTTTAGAAGAATAAGCGTAAGATAGCTCTAGAAAAATGAAATTTAAAGAACTCGCTGGAAATTTTCTCTGCTTTTAGAAAGAATAAATTATTTTTGATTGTTTGAGGATTACAGTACACTTTTCAAAATTTCGCTTCTTCTGCCACCTAATTGTTAACAGCCAAAAAACATTTTGATACAAAAGTTGATGCCCTTTGAAATATAAGTTTTGCGTAGGTAAGTTATAATTTGTTGGATCTAGTTTTTTGAAAGAATTATATTTGAATAAGAGCTATACTTCAAATTTAACGACTGTTTTAATGTTTTTTATGACATAAATTTCAAATTGATGTTTTGTCTTTCGTTTTATAACTGTTTTGAACTGTAACTTTTCTTAGGTTAATAGGGAAGGTTTCAAAGAAAATTTATTCAAAAAGGTTTTCAGATCCTCTGAAAGGTTTTTTAATGGGTAAAGTAGCGTTAACAATGAAAGAATTTTATTTTGCCTTTTTTTTTTCGTTTGCATCTGTTGTTTATAATTATTGGCATATATCTGTTCTGTATTTTGTATCTTTTTATCAGGTGCCATCATATCTCTTTGATCTTCAATATTTGATCTTTAATCTATAAAGATCTGATAGCACTGTCATGAAACTGCCAGCAAATTTCATGATGAAATAAAAGCTGCATACAAATTAGTAAAGGTGTAAAAGATGTGGTTAATGGCGACAGTTTTAGAGTTAACCAATGCTCAGACGTTAAAAGAACTAAAAACCGAATAAACAAAATTTCACTTTCTTGACGAGGATTATTCTGACTTAATGTAATGAATCAATTTTGTAATCTCTAGGGCTCTACTAGTTTTCTGCACAACTAAGTTTAAGATTATAGTTTTTTGTACAGTTGACAGTACTATCGTAGTCTGTTTCTTCTTCTTTTTTTGACTGGAATTTTTTAATGTTTTTCTTTTAAGAATGTATCAATAATTTTCCTCGCGCAGTTATTGAAAAGAAAAATGCTTTAGTTTTTTGCTGGGGACACATGAATCTTTCATTGGCTAATAATGGGAAATGAACTATCTTTTTGAAAAAATTACTGCTTGAAATGTCTAAGACCGGATGTATAATTATGAAAAGTATTTGATGCTCTTTGTTCAAAAATTGTCGCTTTTGGTATACTTTGGTTGTAAAAGTTTGCTCTGCTTCCTAATAAGAGGTGGAAATGTCGACAGTAGTGTGAAATTTTTTTCTATCAAACTACATATATTTCACAGGTCATTTAGTTCTTTCGTTCCGAATTTAGAATGCTACGTTTTTTCGCTCTTTATCTTTTCAGAACATTATATAGAAACAAATAATAGGCTATATTTATTTTGCTTTATATTTCAATTGATTTTCGATAGGACATCGTCTTTTCGCCTTTCTTTATAAAGCAAAACTATTCTTTTGTCTAACTTTTAAGTGCAGTTTGTTGTATAAGCACTTTCCTGGCGACAAAGTTTAGCTGTAAGCTATTTTTAGAGTTTTTTGTTTTCTGAATATCTCGTGGTGGAGTGACGTTATTTTTTTACTCGAATATTTAAGGTTTTTTGTTTTTATAAGAAGCTACAATAACTTAAGCGCGAATTTTTTTAAAAGTACGATATTAGTAAGACAGTGGATTCTCTGATTGTCAAGTTATCAACGATATTTTGCATTTGATTTGTGCGTTTGGATATTTCAAAAATTTGAAAGTCAATTTTTTAAGTCTAACCTTGCAGTGTAAGTCGCTGGTATCTAAATAAACTGAAAGATTAATCTTGCTCAATGAATAGAACGGATAATCAGTTAAGCGGAAAGATTTAAAAAGCTCCCGTTTACAGCTGATACCAATCTTGCATAGTTTTTATATTTTGAAGTAATTTTCGAAGAAACTTATTTTTTTACTCTTACTTTAATTCTAAGTACTACGCTAATGCAGCTCTTATGGTGGCTAAATTATTTCGATGATATTTTGGTGAAAATGAGTGCAAATTTTGGGGGCACTTTACTGCTTGAATGAAAGCTTGATATAAAGGAATAAATACTGTAGAATACTTGACTATTATAATAGATTTTCAAAGAAATACTTTTCGCATATTTGAGAATAAATTGAGCAAACTTAGGTATCCTTTCGCAAATAATAGATAAAGCAGAATTTTATTTCTCGAATTTATTTTTTCACTTTTTACGAACTTTTATACATTTGCAGATGATAATTCACGGAAAAAGAACTCTTGTTACAATCAAAAGGAAAAGTTCCATCTGGTTTTCCATACATTCAGCGTTGAAAATCTATATTTTTCTTGTTTATTTGTATAGACTCATTGAACTTCCAGCTACGATACATTTTATTTATAAATTGCCAGATCCATCAATTGACATTACGGTAATTTCTTTTTCTTGTGTTAAACAAGTCTTTTGCAATAATCATAACTATATGTTTTGTTTTCTTTTTGAACTGCTAGCTATGAGACTGAGTTATAAATTGAGTATTCTTCTTCCTTGCATGAATGAATTCTTCGGTGAGTAAAATTTTCTTTTTCATATCTAATGACAGCGTCTTAATGGTACTGTTTAAACTTATTAATTTACAGTTATTAATGCATGTTAAGTGAGATAAAAATATAAATTTGATTAACCAAATTTTCCTTGCTATTTAGGCTGAATTTGCATTTCGCAAACAGCGTCTAAATACCGCTGTTTTGAGATGGGACCGACTGACATTGGATCCCTACCGTTACAACTGGAGGTACCTGGAAGAAGACCTCTGTAGCAAAAGATATCCGAATATATCAATTTTGCTAATAGTTCATACGGCACCAAATCATTTCATCCACCGCCAGTCACTGCGGATAATGTATGGCGACAAGTACTACTCAAAGGTGCAATTTTCAAAACAGTTCTGTGTAATGGTATAACAAACTTGTAGAATCACTGAAGTTTTGTGTAGTGACGTGAACTGCTTGAAAAGTTGACATCACTTACCCGGACTTTCTCATTTTCCTGTTGAAAAACAAAAATATACAGTGATTGAGAACTGAAGACGACTATACTTGTATATTGTTAAATATGGCTCTTTAGTTTAGTTTGGTATCGTCACACTCTTTGTAATTGGAAAAACTGCCGATGAAAAGGTCCAAAATAAAATCGATGAGGAGTCGTCGAAATACAGGGACATATTACAGCAAGATTTCTGGGATGTCTACGAAGCAATCACTTACAAAGTAAACATGCTGTTAGTAATTTGGCTTTTAAAGCTTTTTTAAACTTAAAAAAAAATTTTCAAAGCAATTTTCCTTGAGTTGCCAAATGTTTAATGATTATAAAAATTATTTGTTTAAGTGGAATCTGACAGTTTTTTAATACTAGGCAGTCATGTGGATACGGTTCGTAGCTGAATACTGCAGTAAGGTTGATTACATCTTTAAAATTGATGACGATGTGGTTGTGAACATTTATGACCTTGTGTCCCTCGTAAAAGAGAAGAGGCTAAATCCACCTGTCGGTTCAAACTCAAGCAGGATAATAATTGGGAATGTTTTTAAAGACTTTGCAGTTGTCCGGGACAGAAAATCGAAATGGTAAGTTTTCTGCTCTTAAAAATCTTAAAAATTTATGTATGTAGTGTATATTTGACTTTTAATAAGTGCTACAATCACAACAATTAGGTTATCACATGGAATGTAATTACAGATAAGTGAAATTCCCAGCAGGAATAATCTATTTTGAGAAATCACACAGAAAATTTTACAGGTTTGTTGCGAAAGGAGAATATCGGTACCATAGATATATTGACTACTGCCCTGGTTTTCTTCTAGTTTTTCCGAAAGAACTGGTTCTTGAGTTTTTTAAAGTGGTCAGAAATGTGACATTTAACAGGGTAATAACTGCTGCACTTTCTTCATCAAAGACATTATTTAATTTTTTATATCCTTTTCTTGTGCTGTCTGTCTTCGAAACGTTTTGTCTGACAGTGTTTTGAAATTTTAGCCTCTTCAGGTCCCTAAAAGCTATTACAAGTTTTCCTTCCTAAAGAAGGGGAAATAATTTCTAACACGAATAATGGAGAGTAATATAAGTCAGAAACCGTAAAAAATTAAGTAAATAGAAGAAGCTGGATTATTTGAAACAGATTTCTGTCAGAAAAAATTCAACATTTTTTTTTTTTTTTTTAAGAATTTGCCAGATTTATTTAAGTGGAAAATATCTCTTTTTTATTCAGTTTTGTAATTTAAAGTCTGCTGTATTGATGCAAAAATTTAAAAACCGACTTACATTTGGATTCGGTTCTTACGCAATTCAAAATGATATTAACTTTTTTCAGTTGTGCAGTTATTCTCGTTTCCGTTAATTTTTTTCAGATTGATGACTTCGTCTTAACGGGCATTCTGCCAAAGCTTGTCGGAAATACATCATTTGTCGATATTACAGACATCGCATTAAATCATATTTATGAAAGAGATACAAAAAGGTTTTTAAGTAGATCTGTAATTGCTCAAGTAACTGCCGGACGAAGCCAAGCTATTTCTATGTGGGAAAAGTTGAGAAGAACTTATTATGAAAAAGATTTATTGCCGCCTAGTCAAAACTTGTGAAAAATACTTGAAAACTTAGAGTAGTAAGAAATTGCTTCAATTTAAAAAAAAAAAATCTAGAAGCCAAAAGTAAAAAATCATTTGGGCAGAAGTGAAAAGTGTAGGAATACGACACATTTGAAAAAGCTTTTTTTTGGCAAAGTACTAGTCTTTAACTGCTCTTGTTAAGTAACTTTAATATTTTAACTAAAATTTTAATGCACTAATTTTGCTTTAGAAATCCGTCATTCAATTTAAAATCCTCAAAGCGAATTCTTCTTTTAAACATCTTCTGTGGATATATGAAATGTACGTATAAAATAAAAGAAATTCTTCTACGTTTTTTGTTATCTAGTATAGATATAACAGAAAACAGTAGATTTTTTGACGCACAAAAGAATTAACTTCTTTTCAGAATCATTGGTTTTTGAAGATTAAAAGATCGACGGAAGATTTTAAAAAGCTAGACTCAAAATTTAAAAGCAAGTAACTTTCATGTCGGTTTTTAGGAAAGCATTGCCTCTGAGTTTGCTCAGCAGTTAAGTGCTAAATTCACGTCTTTTATCATTTTGGTTATGACGGTAAAGAGAAGAACTTGTTAAGAGAAGAAATCTTCTTATAGGATAAAGGTTTGTGATATCATTACATATTAGTAGTTTTCTGAAAATTGGAAGATACACTGCAGAATAACTGTAGAAAGATCAGAAAACACAGAAGTCAATGAATTGCAACATTGCCAAGTTAAGGTTAGTCAGTGCTCCAAGTTCAGAAATTCTATTTCACTTGGTCAGCCAACTTTTTTTTTTGAAGTTTGAATTTAAACTAGCACTTTATTTATTCAATTTTTTGGTATGAACTTATCAAGTCTCTATTTAAGCGGTTAGAAGAAGGATTCAACCATGTGACAATGCTTGAAGATAACTTCTTTTCTGGTATCCTTCGTTTTTTTACTCCTGTGTTTATCCTTTCAGATGCTTCTTTGCTTAAAGACTTTTAAATTTTGGAAGAAAAATTCTTGTTTACCACTAAATGTCAAAGAAGAAGCAAACGATATCTTACTTTATCAATCAGTTGACAGCTGGGTGGAATCACTATTTTGTAATGCAGTTTTCTTGAAAAGTTTTTTCTCAGAAAAAGAATTTTTTGCATTTGGAATTACATACAACATTTCTTCCCAAAATAAGCAATTTCAGATTATTTCTGCTTAACAACCAAATGTAATATAATTTTTAACCTCAGTTTTTCCTCCCACTGCTGTCGTAATCAACCCGTACAAAGTTGTGTAGGTCGATTAACAACACCACCTATACAGCGTTATTAACAAGTTTTATGTACATCTAACATTTAGGATTTTTGGCCCTTTTCTCGCTTTTCAAGCAGAAAACCTTTCTTTAAAAAAAGTGATTTATCAGTAGATATTTCTGTCTTTTTAGTTCATTATGGAATAAAGTTTCTAAAAGGGCCAAATTAAGTTTTGCGTTTCTTCTAAGTAGATGCCAGCTGCTAAAATATATTTGTTTTTTTTTGTTTGTTTAAACAATAGTTTTCTAGTGGCTTTACAAAACAGAAAAAGCTGCTGTATACTTTGAGTTTTCTTTTCTTGATTTTGAACCGTTAAAAGAACTAAGATTAGGGCAGTTGTTTACTTTTTTCGCTCGAACTTTTACAAAAGATGGGTACAATCGTCTACTTTTTGCTTCTCTTCTTAGCGAAGCTACTTCCTTATTTAAGTATAATTTGTAACTTGAAAAAACTTCCAGACACTAGTCAGAATGAACTGGAACCAGACTTGCCTCGATTTCTACAGTTTAATTGAGCTTAGAAGGTATTTGTACAATTGCAAGCGACAAATTCTGACGTGGCGTGAGACTTTACTCGTATAGCTTTGCTATGTCTCCATAAAGTGGGGTTTTCTATGCGGTCATTATAGTTTATCGACGTTTTCATCCCCAGACTGATTCGGCGATTCGTTACAGCAGAAGGCAGTTTTAAGAGCTTGCTATTTGAGTATTTCATTTTGAGAGAGTTAAATTTTAAAAGCTTAAACTTTTGCTCATTGTTATTTTTCGTAAATCTGTTTGTGTCTTTTATATCAAATGTGATTTCTTTCCTTATCTTATTTTTTTGATTGCAATCAAAAGGTCATTTATACAGTTATAAGGCAATTTGTAAACCGCTCTTGTTTTTATGCCTAAACGGATTTTAAGACCTTTTTTGTATTTTGGTAGAGGTTGTCAAGGGACTGGTGGTGCTGGTGCAATGGGTCAATAAATGT
This sequence comes from Enterobius vermicularis, assembly GCA_900576705.1. Classification (NCBI taxonomy): domain Eukaryota; kingdom Metazoa; phylum Nematoda; class Chromadorea; order Rhabditida; family Oxyuridae; genus Enterobius; species Enterobius vermicularis. Next base: position 7,484 of record UXUI01009643.1, read on the forward strand.
GTTATCTTAGTAATTTGCTGAGAAAAATGCTTATATCAGTTCTTCTACTAGTACGTGTTTTGACTTATGTACAACAACAGGCACTTTTTGAAAAATTATTGTCTCTTAAGGATTGAATGCCATCTAATTTGCTTTTGAATTTGACATTTCAACATTTTTTTAATGCGCGTATTGCTTTCTAAGATAAAGTTATTTTTGAGAAGCTGAAGATTCTTCTAAAATCTTTTGTTGTGTATCTATTCATTTTTTAGTTCAGATGCTGAGTACAGTTTTTATGCTTATTGTATGCTTTCAGATGTAAGTAGGACGGTTTTTTTGAAGTTATGAGGCAGTTTGTGAATTTTTTTCAGTTTTCATGTTTTTTAATACCTAACTTAGTTCTGAAAATTTATTTGTTCGTGTATTAGATTGAGAATGCAGTGGTACTGGTTTGATAATCTGGGAAATGCATTAGCCTTATAGGAAGATGACCGAAATTTTTGACTAAAACTGTGGGTTGGAAGTGCCGATCCGTAGCTTTTTTAAGGCTATGCTTGAGTATTGATTATTCCTTTTTTTCTGCTTTTTTTTTTCCCCCCCCCCCACTATCATGCATTGCTTCAGGTTACCAGAAAAGTGTGGTGTCATCCATTACTATCATTTCTGTGGTGTGTGACATAACTGTAATGTTAAGCTTTCTATTATCTTCATTCTTCTATTCCGTTTTCGTTTGTTGCCATAAGAAAATTTTTGGAATTGATCGTATGGGGAACAGGTCTGGCACAAGAAAATTTTTTTGGTTTTATTTCTTCACCAAGTTTGGTAAGAGAGGTTTTCTTCATCAAATTTATTGTTCCGCCTTTGTTGTTTATTTAATTTTCTTGGTTATTGGATACTCTGAAGTGGTGTACCAGCGATTGAAGATAATTTTTTTCCCACTTAACTTTTTTTATCTTTTAGCGGGTCGGGTTTAGGTACATTGAACGCTCAACTGCTTTCTGAAACAGTGAAAAAGAAACCGACTCATCAGTGACTTGTTTTTTACTGAATTTCTTTCTTCTTTGGTTTTAGAGATTCAGATTTTTTTTCTGTGTCTTTTTGCAGTCTATAATTATGTTTTTATCGTGTAATCAACCTTTTTCTTGACGTTGCTATTTTCTATTTCAATAATTGATCAATGTAAAGAGTTATGGCAATGCTTCTGTGTGTGAGAAAGTTGGAGCTAGTTACCTTATAGGGCTTTCATATTGATAATAATTATATTAGTTTATCAAAATAGTAAATTCGGTCTTACAAATGGCTTCACAATTTTCTTTGGCGCAAAAATGGAAGTCTTGTTCCTCATAAAGACTACCCAATCTTTTTAAATTGTCAGAATATTATATTTTGTTTGTCTTACTGTATTTGTGGAGTTTTTCTCGTTTTATCAAATTCTTGTCTTGAAAAGCGGCTTGGCAATTTTGGTTTCAAAATGACAGGAACCGCTGTGTGCTGCTTAAGAATACTATATGGAACAAGGCAAAAAAAAAAAAATCAGCATTTTAGCGACAGCATCTTTCATTTATATTGCTCAAAATAACATGAAGATTTTCTGTATAAAAGTAAACACTGGCATCAAAGTAGGGGTTATGCGTTTCTATGTTCTGTAAGAATTATTTACCGCAAGCTTCTGTTGTCAACAAGAGTAAAATTAAATTCATCAACTACAAGCGTATATATATTATTTTCGGTTTAATTCGGTTCTTATGGACAACGAGCGTTTGTGGCACATAATTCTGAAAATGAATGAAAAGGAGTTGAAAAATTATTATTTTTGGGTTGAGAGAAGGAAGATGAGAAAAAAGGAATAAATTTTTTTTTTCATTTTTTTTTAACTGTGCTTTTTTAAGCCAAATGTTTAGCCAAGGAAAAGCAAAATGGAGTTGAAGAGCAGTGGACGGTGTGGGTGGAGTTGAAAAAGTAAAGTTTAGATGGAGAAGAGTTTACTACCAGTGACGTAGAGGACTCTTAGTGTGAGTTGAAGTTTGCTTCGACAGCTCTAGAAACTGATAGGTAACGTTCGATGTCTGTTTGCGTGCATATAATCTCATTGCTTGTAATAATCTTTCTTGTTCACAGTCTCGTGAGTTACGTTTCCTTCGAGCAAGTGCTTGTACAGGCAATTTTTTCGCATTTTTCCACTGGTATCTCTCTGATCTTCCTTTGCTTTCGCACTTCCAAGAGGCACGTCTGTTGTTATAGACGTAGATCATAGTGCGGTTGCTATATTTTTAACTAACAAAAGACTAACAAAATTCGTCTCAGTATGAACCTATATGGATAGGTGGAACTTATAATCTGTGTTCTTAATTAGATCACCCAATTTAAGTGTCAACTACAGCAGCTAGATAACACTGCTTTTTGTTCAGCTTGTTATAACTCCGTAGACTTTTTTACTGCATGTCGGAAACTGTGGTACAATTTTAAAAGCGCTTCATCAAATATGTTGTACTTTGTGGCAGCATTATATGCAGAAGCAGAAACACAGTTTTTGGATGTGAGGATGTTTTCAAAGATTATAAGTTTTTCAAGTATTTTGATATAAAATAAACAAAGCTCGTAATAATATGTAATCAAACAGACTTGTGCACCACGGCATGAACTAAACCAACAAGTTCTTTACTTATTAACTTGTTTAAGTTTGTTTGCTCTCCAGTTATTTCAAAAAGTCCATTAGTTTCAAGTTATCAAAAAGTGATACTGTTGCATTTTTTTTACCGTTTCTGTACTTCCTTTAGCACTCTTATAAAAACTTTTGAATCAGTAAGGAAGGAACTAAACAGACGAGTAGAAAAGCATGGAGATTTACTGCTGAAAAATCAGGCTTGGTTTTTGTCACTAATTACTTTTGATTATGGGGAAGGTAGCATTGTCCTGGTCAATTGCTATAGCCGTGTGTACCCTGTATCTAAGAGAATGGTAGTTGGTGCGTAAATTAATTGATTGATTCACCTGATTGAGAGCATTGGTAGTAGTTTTCCACACAACTTATAAAGGTCTTTTATTGATAAGATACGTCTATGATAATAAAAATGTGTGTTAGGCCAGCAAACCGCTGCCACCACAAAAGAAAGGCAATGGCAGGGTCGTGACACGGACACATCCCTCCTCTCTCATTCCTCTCACTCCCCTGCCGTAGGCAACATTGGAACAGTGCGCTTACTGTCCACACCCATGACACAGGCTAAAACATGCGACGTTACACTGCACGCTGCCATCATTACCAGAGATTGATAAAGTGGAAAATTTGATACACAGACAATAAGAGAACTTTTAATACGTAATTCTGAAACGGATTTATTCCTTCTTCTTTTGCGGGCCAGTTCCAAATATCGGTACTCTCCACGTCAACGGAGGATATATTATATATAACGACAATGTTATCACATTTACAAGTAATGCAGCCATATTAGCCACCTAAAATAATAAACTATTTGCTTGCGTACGAGGTTCTTTAAAAAAACTTAAACCTACCGCAATGTAGTAATTCTGGACGACTACTCCATAAATTGTCCATTGAATGACTAGCACAAAGATTCCAAATTGTAATTCAGCCGGAATGTACTCAGTGTGTTTGAACGAAATTGCTCGCTTCTAAACAACACTAATTGGGATGTAATTGATGTAAAAAACGAAGGAAATTAAGAAACTCACAATTTCATAAAGTTGTCCTCCTAAACTACAGATTTGCATTGCAGCAGCTATACTGCCCATTGTATCGGCAGCAGTTAAAGCAGGTTGTGAATCAACATACCGGAAGATTGCAAACAAAGATATGAAGAGGCTGGCTAATTGCCCATACAAATACTTCTAAAACTGTGGTTAATGGAAAAAGAAGCGAACTCCTCACCAAAAAAACGATGGTAAAAAATGCTTAAAAAAGTCATTACCCTTTTTGGCTGAAAGTAAGCAAATGACAGAATATAGCCAGTGAAAAATAGTATATTGAAAGCATTAATAAACATATTAAGTTTATCGTTGGTCATGTAACCATGTTTAAGCCAGCATGATGTCCTATAAAGTAGAGATCGTTGAGTTATTCGTCAATCAATGGTTCAACAAACTTACATTAAACAGGGCAAGACAAGATTAATCGACGAAAACCCATCGGCAGAACCTCGTTTTTTCCAGTCAATTACTTGGAATCTATAAACTATAAATAAAGGGTCGCTGTCAGCGAAATGTCAGCTAACTTTAGCAAATTAATTGCAAAAAAGCAGAAGTTTTCCAAAATACGAGAGAATCCTCACATTGGTAACAATGTAAACGACATGGAGAAGCCAACGAGCCATACTGAAAATATCGACAACCACATAACCAAACCTACAATTCTCCAACCAAATTATACTTTTCCTAACGATCACTCTGCTAGAAGTAACAGCGATTAGGAACGAAAATGAAACAGTTCTGCAGACTAATATTTACTCGCTAAAACTTTGCGCCGTAAAACACTACTCAAAACTGTATAGTGTCATGAAAGAAAAGGACAGTTTAGATCTTCAACTCCATAGGGTAACAGTAAAGAAAACAAATGATGAACTTTAATGGACCGTTAGGAAAGGCACTTTGCCATAAGCTACTATAACAGTTGTCTAAGCAAGTGATAACCTTGGCGTTCAGCGTATCAGTGTACACCGCAGATTGACCTAAAATTGTGACGAAAACAATGTCCAACAACACATCAGTGCACATCAATTTGCATCTAATTTGTCACTGCTTAAATAAAAAATGGACATATTTTGGTGTCATCAATAACTATTTTCCAGTAACCACATCCGGGGAATTTTTTTAACAGAACTCTTCCTCCATATACTAATTCAACAGTTTACTTACTGCTTCTAACGTTTTACACATACGTACCCACATGCTTACAGATGTGCAAAAACGTAACAACCAAAATGCATTTATAGAGTCTCATATTTATTGTTGAAATGATAGAAACTTTACTGAGAAGACACCTCAGTTGCCTGATAATTCCTCGACTACCGATAAGAAAAGTACCTTCTCAGCCAAAACTTTTCTATAAAATTGTTCAGTACTATTCTGCTCAATCTGAAAACACAAGAAAAAAAATATGGAGAATAAATTGTGTTTCAATTATATGCTTCAATATCTGATTAGCATCGCAGATGTTGGTTTACTACAGCGAGCGAAGATCAACGTCTGTTGACCGTTTGTATTCTGAAAGTTAATCATGTGAATCTCCTGGCATTTTATGAGTCAAAAAAAATTGCTAGGAATTAACACTCTTTCAATCTGATTTACAATAAGGCAAGCAATCCTGTCCAAGAAAAAAAAGCATTTCTCAAAATACACAGACAATGCTTAGTCGACTTTCAAAATGACTAAGCAGCGTTGCGCTAAGCAGACGAATGATTGACAGCGAAATGTTTAAAATTCCTTTTTTGAACTTTTGTCGAATTACTTATTCTAGCGATTCCCTTCGAAACCTTACCATTTTCTGCACTTCGGTCTCTTCCCAACTGCTACCAAATCTTTACCTCTTATTTTTTATTCACCTACATGTTTGGATAAAGCAGATTTCTCCTAGTCTGCAAACAAGTAAACAAGAAAAAATATCAAAGAAAAAAACCACCTTTGTACAATAACATTTACAGAAAGTAAGAAATATTCCAAAAAATTTTAAAAAAATTGACTAACTTGCAGACCAAGGCAATAAATGATTTTGTAACACTAAAGCACTACAGCACAGTCTAGGTGGCAAAACGACTGATATCACCACCGAGGCAACTGATGATGATTATCAACCACAGTTTATAACGCTGTACAATCAATAGCGAGGAATTGCCGTCCCATTAAATAGTTCATATTGCTCTCCAACTCGCAATAATAATCAAACTAACAGCTGTTTTCCCTAACTAAATGACAAACCAGCAACAAAAAAAAAAGAACATTTCAAATAATACCCTTTCTAATCCTAGCAAAATCGATTAAACAACACCAACAATAAAAATAACAACAAAAACACATTATCAGAATTCTCTACAGCAATGACAAAATAAATAATTTGTTCCCATACTTCTTCTGCATTCTATTCAAATTAATTTAGTTGATATAATCAAAAAGAAAAAAAACCGTTGCAGTCTAAACGTCCGAACAATACAAGCAACCCACACAACAAAAATTAGAAGACACTGATTTCTTGAGGTGAGTATTATAGATTCCATCCATTTCCCTGCAGCATCAGGTAACTCTAAAAGATTTTTGAAAACTCCTCCGCCGTCTGCCTTACGACGATATTTAACGATGATTTTTGCTTAACAGACATACATCGTATTTTAATCACCAACATTTATTTGACATTTCATGTTTTGCCAACAAAAGGCTCAAAATACAGGCTGAACTTCCAAAATAACTACAATATCTGTAGATTTTTTTCCTTCAAAGAATAAAGATGTGGCTCAGAGAAAAGGAACAGAAGAATGATTTTTAACTTGACAGATTATTAATGATAAATACCGTCTGAGCTCAAGTCTAAAATACACTTCAGAAAGCGAACAAAGAGCAGGACTTTGTGAACTTTTTCCTCAAATTTATTCCTAGCGGATTCACTTAAAAAACTAACTGCAAAAGCTAAGAAACTAATGCTTTGAACACTTCTAATTACTGTTTAGAAAAAAAAAAACAAAAAGAATAAAGCGAAGTTACAATTAAGATTAAAATAAAAACAAATAATGAGCAAAGACAAAAAAGTGAAAGTTTGCAGAATTTGGAGAAGTTGATCAAACAGAATTCGCCGCAGTCCCATTTTGGTAATTCAAATTTCAAAAGAAATAAGGAAAAGAACTGAAGACCCTACAAACAAAATGTAAACTTCTAAAAAATAATATAATTTAAAATTTAGTATTTTATTTTAATTTTAAAAATTGAAAGAAAATAATTGCAATGCCTAAAAGATCGGTCTAATTCAATTACACACTGTTCACTTTTTTTTGCTTCAAAACTGGGCAAAACAGTTTTAAAAAAAAGAAATGAAAATAAAAAAAAAAAAAAAAA
>UXUI01009651.1:0-12839 GCA_900576705.1 Enterobius vermicularis
AAACTAGTATACTCTTAGTATACTTCTGATTGGTTTGAAGTACAGCGGTTATAAATGGTTGCTGAAAGGCTTATTTGTTGTCGGTAGTTTGTCAACCGGTTAAGGCTTCAGTGTTATAAAGAGGCCCGGGTAAAGAAGTACTTGCTGTTATCAGTTGGTCAACTATCGGATGAAACTATTGGTATCACAGCAAATGTAGGCACTGAATACCTGTTGTTGATAAGCAACAGACTTGATTGTCGGGAAATTGTGCAGTGTAGACGATGTAAAAGATAATTTGTGAAATTATTAATCTACTAAGATTAAATGTTGTTTTTTTGAAACCTGTATTTATACCCCTCTTTTTTGCATTGCTTGAAATGTTTCTCTTTTCCGCGATCATTTGGGGGTGCTTTTTTGTAGAATTTCCGCAAAAAAATTTGGAAGAAAGAAGCTGAAGATCGAAGTCGGGAGTGACGTTTGTTCTCTATAGATATAATTTTAATGACTGGACTGGAAGAGCAACTGATTGATGCATTTTGAGATTAAGTTCTTCTGTGAATTTCCGGCTGAAGTGAACAGTTCAAGAATATGGTACGGTCAAAGGCTGAGAGTTCTGTTTTAGTGAGCAAAGTGACGGTTTGGCTAGTTGGAGTACAAGTAATGGGATGGTCACTGATTTGTTTAAGATTGGAAAGCCAGGAGGCTCTGGCATGACAAAACTGTAAGTGGACTGGTGCCAGTGTTATAAAAATGACCTAACTTGTTGAGGCAACAAAAAACCGTTGTTCATTTCGTATTCTAAATAGTGGATTATTTATGATTAAGTTCTAATCGGTCAAATTAAAACGACGTTTACTTCGGGATGCTGCACAGAGGATCATGGACGAAGAAATGAAGCAGACGGTGTTGGGCAGCTAGAATTTCTCCAAAATGAGTTTTACCAAGTTACTGTTGGAATGCACTGGCAGACTGGCTTTCAAACTTCCCTTCATTTCCCTGTACTTCTTTCGCTTATATGCTTTTTGAATGCGAAAGTAGTGGTTTTAATTCTAATGGGACACGAAATTCTGTTTTATGCTTGCAGCGCTCTTTTACAATCATGCATAATGAGAGTTAAGTTGATGCAGACAACGCTAAGTACAAAACGTGTTGCAAAGTCTAAAGAACAAAGTGATCTAAGATTCTGAATATTTTCAACAGCTCGGCAACAAGCCTGTATTGTAAAGGATAGACGTAGCAGCCAGTCGATGTTGCAGTAGTATGTGTTCCAGGGGAACAAATGAAAGCGGCAAAACAGCACAGCGTAAGTACCTGCGTTATAACGTGAGAACACTCGTAGCAGCAAAAATTTTCCGCTTGACAAGTCTCGAGTTGGCAACTCACAAATATTTGTCAAAAAGCCAGCTGACATAGTTTTTTGAAAGTCTGATCTGGTTGCTGAGGCACTTAGCAACAAAGCATAACTGACCTTTCGCAAAGTTGCAGTTTCTCAATTCCAGTGCCATAAGAAAAATGAAATTTTACCCAGTAGCAAAGGGTAGAAAAACAACAGTTTGCGGTAAATCCAAGCAGTTGTCAGCATCACGTTGTCGAAACAGAGTGCCTATTAGGGTGAACAAAAATTTGGCATTGTTAGGTGATATGATCAGATATATAACGAGTACGGCAAAACGGCAAAGTATTGTCTGAAGTGTATATGTCCCATTCTACCATAATGCGGCAGCAAATTTTTTGTAATTGAAATTCAGGAATTTAAATACGCAAATGTGCTTAATTTGTTGAAAAGATTTTTGATTTTTTGAACTTATTTTGTACTCAGCGCCAAGCTGGTTTATTTATTGTATTTTTGTCTAGAGCTGTCACCATACCAGATAAAATTGAAAATTTTTTTTAAAAATTTTAAGTATTCTTCCGTTGTGACCTGATTAACTTTATTTTATCATGCGATCAAAATCTACGATTATTGTAGTCAAAAATGTTCGTAAATTGTATTGATTAATTCTGTACAATCACTGTTATTACTGGAATTTGACCAGAAGGGTGGCCTTCAACAAACTGCCTATTTTTTTTTCTAGCAGGAGGAGCATTGTTGATATTATTTCTGCAACTGCTTTCATTTAAATTCTGAATGTTTCTGGTTGGTCTCACCGGTGGCATCGCTACTGGCAAAAGCACTGTTTCAGCAATATTTCAGGAAAACAATATTCCTATAATTGATGCAGACAAAATTGCTTATTCAGGTCAGTACCGTCCTTATTCTTTTTTCCAGCAATTTTAAACAGTGAACGATTGTGAAGTTAAAGACCGTTTTTGGGTTTTTATTGATCGACCAATATTTAGTTCTTGGTGAAGTTACTGCTTTAGTCTAGCAGTGTCGAACTTCAATTGTTGTGAATTTTCTGATAGAACTCTTTGGGTTTTTACCACTTTCTTTTTTGAACTTTAATTGTTCAATAACGACTATTACTTTAAGTTGTGGAGCCCGGAAAACCGGCATATTTAAAACTTCGAGAGGAATTTGGTTCGGGTATTTTCGACGATGAAAATGGTGGTGTGCTTATACGAGAAAAACTTGGTCAAATGGTATTTTCAGATCCAGAGGTTTATATAATTTATTCTCATATTATTTTTATTATCTGGAAAAAATTTTGTATAGTACTTAAGTTTTTTTTATCGCATCTGTTTTATTTCATAGACACTTTTTTTGTACAGAGGGTTTTTTTTCAAACAGTACACTTGCCTTTTTTTTAGTACTTATGAGGGGAAATAAAGAATTTTTGTAATTTATGGAAATTTGAGAACCCTCCATTTTTTCCTCTTTACAATAAACTAAAGTTTGACTGATGTTTCCTACATTGAAGGCGGCTCACTTGCAGTGCGCAGCCAGTAAGTTCTCTAATTGGGTGCATATCGCTAGTGGGCTGGGGGACACTAACTGTTATCCACTTGTCGATTATTCGCTGTGTTGGAATTCTATAGGAGGTGTACAAAATTACAAAGGAAACTGATAAATATGAAACGATGTCAAGGTATCTTTGGGTTTTTTCTATGTCCAGAGACCCTAAGGAGGACTTTTGGGTTATTGTGGAATACGAGAAGCTGCAATTAGTCGTTAAAAAAAGAAGAGTTTTTGGAATAAAACAAACTGTTTTAATAGATGAAATGTTTAGAGTGAGGGCTGACAGTAACAAAGTTATTAGGTTTTGTTGATTTCTGGACGAGAGCATTTACCAATAATGCTGAGCCACGATGGCAAAAGTTAAAGCAAACAGAAGAGTTAGAATTTCTTCTGTATAAGTTTGTGTGGGATATCAGTTTCCCGTTTATTCTGTAGAGTTTTTACACAGTTTTAGCGAAATAATCGACAGTTAAATGGATGCTATTTGTCTATCCCATTAGCATTTATTGGCTGTGCGTTTTGCTTGAACCTTCTTCGCTGTAAAAGTCCCAGTATGTTTGTTTTTTCCAAAAAAAAATTTCAGTTTTCCAGGTTAGAAAGAAAGTAAACAGTATTACTCATCCATTGATACGCAAAGAAATTAAAGCACAAATATGGAAACATTTTTGCTCTGGTGCACGATTTGTCCTTCTTGATCTTCCATTGTTGTTCGAATCAGGCTATGAAAAAATTTTGCAGAAAATCATTGTTGTAACATGGTGAGTGATTATGATAACTTTTCCTTTTTTTTTCTCGTGATACGATTCCACTGGTTAAGAAAAGGACCATTGTCAATTCTTGATTGGCAGCTGCATATAGTGAAACAGGATTCAATCGTTAAATTGTCAAACAGAAGGAATAACAGGTGAGAGGGAGGAAGGAAGAAAAGCTTGTTATATGAGAAGCGGTAAACAGCGTTTGTCGTGTTAATTCGTACCTGTGTACAACGAGAGGTTATTATACTGCAAAAAGTGACGGTGAGCAGTCCCGAACTTCCCATGCCGGGAATCGAACCCGGGCCGCGTGGGTGAAAGCCACGAATCTTAACCACTAGACCACATGGGAGCTCGTAGGGACACTGGACGAGGTCGTACAAATTCCAAACAATCTCATTTTCCGGCGGCAGTGGAAACACGGCTATGTGGCTGATAACACAAATGTGAAACTATAAGAGTGAGAATGCGAAGGCTATTCAGAGGAAATGAAAATCGTCATTTATTTTATTTCTTTGAAAATAAAGTTTGAAGCGACAAATGAAATGAAGCGTACTGCACCAAAAAATTTTTATCATTATACTCATTCAATTTTCGTTCTGGTCTTTGTAAATGTTGGAACACGTAACAAAGTATACATCCATTTTTTTTGCGCCCAAAAAAAGCACTTGAAGTTAGAAAAAAAAAAAAATGTATGTTTTTTGGTGACACACTGCGAACAGAGTAATGCAATATTTTTCATTTCACCTTTAAAACTCTTGAAATTTGCACAGACTTGTAAATATTGCCGATTTCTTTGGTAGTATGTAAACTGAATTATATATAATAAATTGGCAAGAAGATATTTGCCTTTTATTTGAGCAAACTGAGCTATAGAAATTGTGGGGAAATGTTGAAAGGAAAAAGAATTAAGTGTGCATTACTCAAAGAAACAGATTTCCTAAACAGCCAGTCGACAACGTCCTCTACAAATTGAAAATTGAACTACAGATTACTCAGTTATATGTGCAGGATCAAAAAAAAGTTACATCTGCTCGGCACTGCAGTATATGACGGGTGGCATGACTGCTCTAAAAGGGTAGCAATTGAAGTTGATATGCTAAACCCTATGCTGCTTTTGAAAACTTTGAAGAAGCATAACAGATTATGCGGCATAATTTGTTTGACTGCTTGGCAAAATAAGAGGAAATATGCCAATTAAGGTTTTTTATTTTACTTTTTGATAACTAATTTCTAAACAAAATTTTACGTGTACTGAGTAGCCAGATGTAATGTGTCTGCGGTAAATTTCAGCACCAAAGAGCAACAACTGACCAGACTCCAAAAACGGAACAATTATGATGAAGAGACAGCTCAAAAACGAATAGCAGCACAAATGCCGCTGGAACAAAAAGTACAGCGAGCCACCCATGTGGTCAACAACTCAGGATCTCCAGAAGATACGCGAGCACAGGTTGAAGCAATTATTGCTGAACTGAAATCCAGTAATCTATATTTGATTGTACGTGGATTTATTGTTACTGTTGGTTTGTTGACTGTATTGGCCGCTGGATGTATCATCTCATATTTATAAATAAAACTTGTTAAAACTTGAAACTGTACAGTACAGCAGAAAAAAGTTTCTCTCAGCGTTGTGACATCCAATAACGACAGAAATTTGTCACATTGATACTCAAAACTGAACCAATCAAATTTTTATTCAAACAAAAACAGTTATGCCTTATTTCGTACAAGATAAAGAAACAAGCAAACAGTCAGTAATAAGTCATCCAAATCAATATACGAATCGTTGATGAGGCGGAAAAATCTGAAGACTTTTGAAGGTTGTTTATTATTATTTTCAGAAATATTTGTTTTAGCTTAGCCAGATCAAATAGCTGTTAATATCAGGAAAAAAATTGAGGGGGAAAAAAATCTTTTTTTCTCCAATTTGTTTTCCAAATCGATATTCTGCAAAACGTGTTGATACGCGAATAGAACGTGTTCAAACAAACTCCGCACTCAACATTCTTTACACTATTATTTGGCCTAACTGAACTAAATGATTGCTCATCACCCGTCCATTAATAAATCTTTTTTTTCGCTTCAAATTACCACTAATTAACAAAAAATTTCTTTCTACTAAGATTATTCTGGCTATTTTAGTACATGTCTGTGTCGCCCACTTCAGTATCAAACTGCGGCAGCATCAATGAAATCAGCGAACAGAACCCGACAACCTCATTACCCATCCAACACGCGTCACAGAGACATTAACGCTGTGCAGCTCCGGAATTAACCCATATGAGTCACCAGTGACTGAAAACAAAATGACGTCACCACTGAAAGGTTCACAGGGACTAGTTGCTCACTATTGCTCAGTATTGTGCAATAGAATTACGCGTGCGGTTAACATTACGCATCGTTAAAAAAATAAAGGCACTTTGCTGCACTGATTGGTTTTTTTTTGCCCGTAAAGGGCGGTACATTTTCAGTGCGTTTTGCTAGCGACGTTAGGAATGGACTTTATTACAGCCTAGTCTCCCAGTAGTTTTTCGGTATCGGCGCTGGGCGGTTGAGGGAGCTGCAGTTGCTTTGTTCGTATCCAACGTTTTGGTTGCCAGAGAAATACATTCATACTGATGCTCATCACCAAATCTGTCTTCTGATTGTATTCGTTTGTTGCATGTTCGTTGTGCAATCCTAGTCAGTAGTGTTGTTGGGAGTCTTGGTGAGTGGTTTGTTGGTGAGCCAGGTCCTGTTCGTTTATATCGTTGGTTAAATTCTTTGCACAGGGATTTGGTAAAGTAAGCTACAAATAGGACCGATGGCATTGGTTTTTTTTTTCGAACTCAGGTAGGAAGCCGATAAACTGAGTAGGGTTTCAAATATGTTTTCTTGCGGAAATCATAGTGGTGGCACATTCATGCTAATTTAGGTTCGCTGTTGTTGCTTTGTTATAGTAGTGCATTATCACGTTTATGTAGGCAGCGTTTTATTTTTTGCTTTGCTTTTGAACTGTATTCTATAACGGTGTAAAAGTTTTTTCAAGTTCATCTGCATTTCCTCAGTTTTTTTGTTGAGCGTTGGTGTTTTTCTGCGCTTATGAAGCCAGACTGTGTGAAGTCGTAACTTTTCCAGTGTATGTTCATTGAAAGTTATCATTTTTATAGTGGTCAAAGGTACCGCTCAGATCGAAGTAGTCGTTCACTTACCGTAGAAGCGCGTAGGCGGCGGTAAACGTCGTCAGGTAAATTGTCATTTGTTGGAGTCTCGTAATTAAATAATCGAGTGGTTTTTATTAGTATCTAAATAACTCATTAGGGTCTAGTCAGCTTTCCCTTTTGTCAGCTCTTGAGATGCTCATTTGCTTCTGGCCTCGTGATGTTGCCTGAAACATGCAGTATATTTTTAGTTCCGCTTTTACTTAAGTAGGAGGTTCACACCAAAAATTACTGGAAAGACGTAAGGCGTGAGCGCAAATTGTTTTATAGCCACCAAGATTTCTTTAAACTTTATGGTGCCCTTTGGTTACCTTTTTCTATTTTTGTTTTGTTGCTTTTATATCTTCTAAGAAAGATATTTTAGTAAATTCCCTGACGCGCTAGGAGCGTCAGAAGCACCGAAATTCCAGGGACCACTAATCGATACTCCAGTAGTACTCGAGAATGGTCGCAGTCGTTGAACAACAAATGTTTGTCTCCCAGTGCAATAGCCCCTCTTGGAGCTACGAAGGTGGCGAGAAAGGCCACCTTTCGGAAGATGCCCTTGAAGGGGACTGGCGAAACTTGTGCTTCCTTGACTTCGGGCAAACGTCTGAAGCGAAGACAGTATTGCTTAACGAAAGACGTCGGTTCTCCGGGAACATATGCGGTACTTATTGTACAGAAAAGCGCAACTCCCTTAAAGTTAATTCGGTAAGATTTTCAATATTTGCTGCAACTTCGGTTCTTTCAATACAGCTTGATTCCTAGCAGCTCGTATAGATGGACTTTTTTGAGTTATGTTTTACCTGGTTAAATTTATCAGAGCTCGTACGGATCATCGTTGCCAAGTTTTGCACGAAAAGCTTTGTCGAAGCATTCCAAAGGAAAAGAAGCATCCAAGCTTTCTTCTCAAGGAAAATTTAGCTCTCTGCGGTCAGTTCCGAGACAGTCATATTTTGCCTGTTTATCGCACAGCAGTTGCCGTCCATTCAGGTAATTTATTCCAAAAAGTTTTTGAATTTAGAACTATTTTTTGGTTTTCAGTAGAAATTGCTAGTTTTTCTTTTTAGTTAATAAGTGAAATTCTTTTCTCTGCAGGAAGCGGGTCAGAACAGCAAGTCCCTTGTCCCGCGACGGACAACGAGTTTTACCACAGTTATGAGTCTCCGAACTTTGAGCTACATGACTTTCTTCGTTCTAACGAACTTTCCATTGATTGTTTATGTGATGATAGGCCATCGTGGTCGAACCAACAATCTAGAGATAATTCTTGCTTTGCAAATCTTCAGCCGTCTTCAAGCTCTCAAGTATGTTGCAATGATTTGTGCTCCGATAGCATTGCCTCATTCGATGCTCAGCAGCAGTTAGGAAATGTCATAAATAATGAATCAAACGTCGAAGGACTCAGCGATTCGTCTGTTAACTGTCCTGACGTCGATGACATTATTTTTGACGGTATTGATCAGTACCGTTCTTATACGACTGACAATACGAATGGCCAGCAGACCCAGTCTACTTCAAACGACTCTAATGTTTCATTTGACCCAGTTTTGGTGCTGGAAGAGTCTTCGATTGATATAGCTGAATTAGACCGGTACCTGAACGCCCCTGAAAAAACTGACAGTTCTTCTGATTCACTGTTCGGTTCCATTATTCGTGAAGATCAGTTTGAAAACTCAACTACCGTACAACTTGACCATGCTTACGATGTTCCATCGACTTCGGAGCAAGTGGTATCTACTGATTTGGTTCGTCATTTATTGTTTGGATAGTTCGTTCCTTTTGCGTTTTTGCAAGGCGCTTTAGAAGTTTCCAAAGTCTTCTTGGTGGTTTTTTTTGCGTGTGTATATAGGTTAGTTGAAGTGATGCTGATTACGTTTTGTCGGGTTTTGTTCATGCGAGAGGCGCACTGGGTACATTTTTGATTCAAAGTGGTTTGAGTGAGGGGCGGGGTTTAGGTGTCGTTTTGTTAGTAAAGCATGGTGCACATATGATCTCTGTTACTTGGTATTGCGCAATATTGCTCCAATAGACCATTTTAAGTTTCACTTCCCAGCTGAGTTAGTCATTCTTTAAAATGCTTGGGTGCGTTGCTCGTTACTTAATTTTCTGCTGCGTTGGCGCAGGCCTTTGTTAAAGGTTAGGCTTTTATGCTGGGTATGTGAAGTTACACTTAGGTTTAAGCTGTTATCGGGTTTTCTGGCTTTTGCTTTTTCTTTTGGCTGTTGATAATGCTTATAGTTTTTCCAGGATCTCTCAATTTTGGACGAGTTTTTTAAACCAGTTGAAGAAACAGAGATGAAGAAGTTTGGCGGAACTAAAGTGTCTGCATCTCCACCGTACAACTACACCTATACTAATCTAGAGCCATATTTAGATCCAGATTCCAGTAAGTTTCCTTCTGCTTTGTATTAATTTGTAGTTTAGTTTTCATTGATGACTTTAAGAACTCGAAGATAACCCGATTCGTATTAGAAACGATTACTTCAGAGTTCGGAGTGCTTTGGTACTTACTGTAGAGGTTTGGGTGTCTGCGTCACATTGCACTTTTGTTACAGGTTGTGTTTTGTCCAATTGTGATCAAAGTGAATTTATTCCTGCACCTACAGTCGAGCCCGTAGGTGCCTGTGATTCTTCGTTCCATCGCACATCATTATCAAATGCTTATAAAGAATCTGCGGAATATAGAGCTAAACGTGACAGGAACAACATAGCATCGCAGAAATCAAGGTTGAAGCGACAAAACAAGTTTAAAATGTTGAAGGAAGAAGAAGTCGAGTTGAAGCGGAAGAATGCAGAATTAGTTGCTAGAGTTAGCAGCTTGGAACGACAGGTTCAGGACATCAAGGATATAATAATGAAAGCGATTGCTACTTGATAAAAAAAATGTCTTATTCATTTCACCGATTCGGTGGCCACGAACAACGCGAAGTTGTTTGGAACTATTCTGTGGATGCGATATACTTTAACTTGATGTTGTTGAACATTGTTGAACATATGTGGTTACTTTATATCGCATTTCTCAAAGCAGTACAAGATTACTGATGTTTTGCATTTATTACACTGAACTGTTGCTAGCATCAAATGCTTGTTTGGCGGTTTTGTATTATTTATTCATTTATTTTTATTATATTTCTGTATTTATCGTTACATGACTTGTATTTAGTCTGTTAAATAAAATAATATCATACTTCTCTGTTTCGCAAGTGATTGGAGGCGAGTTAGACGGATGATATCGGTAGTGTCTTGTGAGATGGGGGATGTACGTGGGAGGGTTTTGCAGGATCATTGTGTTATGTGATTTTGGAGGTGGGAGTTAGCTTGGCACTAATTTCATTTCTTATGTACTGGTTCAGTGAAGTATGTTCTCGTGTGCGGTACTATGGTGTAGCGGGTGAGTCTAGTTTTAGGATGATGATTAAGCAGCCGAATTAATAAGAGGTATATTTCCTGTTTTTACAAATGATTGAGATTGTTCTGGTGGTAAATTGGGCGGTCGGCTGTTGGTGTTACTTGTCTGCCAGCATATACCTGTTCAGTGCCGCATAAATGCGTTGTCCCCGCTTAGGTATCTGTGTCGTTGGTAAAACTGAATCAAATCGTATCAGCTACTAGGCATTTCGTGTGAATTTGTAGCGCACCTGTTCTGCATGGCTATAACCTTAGCATCTGGAAGACTGAATGCAGTGGTTAGTAGTAAAGAAGCAACAAATATTATTAAACACCAAAAAAGATTGTAGTTTGTGTTGAACATCCTTACATTTTTGTTGCACAACTGCAGTACAGACGTTCAGTTGTCTGTAATCAGCAAGTAAACTGTTGTTAAACATCTCTTTGCAATTAGTTAATTTCTTTATTAAAAAAAGAGGAAATTGTTTTTTTTTCCAATATTATCTTTCATTTTTATTGTTTGCAGAAACATTATATAGTACTGATGATATTCATTGATTTTGCATATACAAAAAAGGTTGTTTCATAGTTTTGAAAAAGTTTTGTTTGCTTTAGACTGGAAATAAAAGAAGTTTTCGCTTTAGAAGCAGATTGTTTTTAGTTTTAAATTGCTTTTCTGCTTACTCTTAAACAAATACTTTAGTAATTTTTATATTTATTTATCTATTTTGTAAAATTAAATGTATTATAGCAGTCGACGTAAAGCACAGAGATTTGGTTGCTGCAACTAATCTTATTTATAACTGTGACACAGCAAACGATATTTTAGAAAACAGATTTCAATTTTCCAACTTATTATCTTTCTTCAAAGCCGAATGATTTCTTTTAGCTTCTTTCTGTTATAGATTAAGATGAAAAAGTAAAACTTTTTTTTTTGAAGTTATTTTTAATTGTCTAAAAAAATAAGTTATTTTCCAAAGAGAAAAAAATTAAGGTTAATGGAAGTGTAATGATTACAGTGATCTGTCGACCATAATTTGTTTTTTTTTCCCCCACCCCCCTTTTAGCTAAATTAAACAAACATCAACGGTGACAACAGCAGCAGTAGCAGTAGCGGCAGCAACCGCAGTATCAGTAACAGCTGCAGCTGTGTAACTAAACTAATCTGAAAAGCTGCAATTTTTGGATTATTCAATTTTGCTGAAGTGCTTCTTGTATTGTCCTCCTCTCGTTATTGTTGCTTTTATTTTTGTTGCTGCCATTGCTGCTGCTACTGTTACTGTTGTTGTTGCCGTTGTTGTCGTTGTTGTTGTTGTTGTTTTTGCCGATGCTGCTGCCGTTGCTATAGTTGCTACTGTTTTTGCTGCTGTTACTTCTTCAGTTGTTGTCACCGTCATCTTATCGTCTTTAACTGCCACAACATTTATTTTTCTTTTGTAGTATTCAACAGCTAATTTTATTACATAATATCAATACTGTAAATTGCTGTAAAAAATATTCTTGTTTTATTAAATTTTTTTAAAAATTTCTTATCTCAATCTTTAACTGTTATTGAAAATTTTTGGAAAATTGAAAAAGGAGAAAGAAAGCATATGGCCTGAATGGACGTCAGGCGTTGTAACAGTTCCAAATCATTTGGACCGTTCAATTTTTAAACAATATTAATTTCTACATTTGTTTTCTAAGAAAAAGAAAAATTTAACCGGATTTGTTTTTACAAATTGTCATTTTCGACAATCATTTTTTTAATTCTTTTAATTGGGTGATTTAAAGAATGTAAGCGTTTTTTCTGGAAATATGCTCTAGCATCAGTTTTGTCAGAACACTCATTTTTTGCTTCATTTAACTTCATTTCTTTTCAATACGTTCCTTTTTGGCTGTATAGGAATGTTGCTGAAGAACACTATGTTAAACTCTTTGTCCAAAAAGTGTTATTTTTCAGGATCGTACGGCTGAGTAAGTTGAACAGCATTAATGGTTTTGGATACTTCACCATCTTATTGGTCAGCAGTTTTGGTGGCATGAAACTGAATTCTGAACTTTTTGTTTGACATACTTTGCATTCATTGTTCGTCTGTGGTGCAGACGCCACTGTTATTGTGCTATTCGACCTTTATATGAAACTTTTAGCCTTTGTTATTTACAAATATCTTAACATGTGTACTTGGTAACCACCGTTATACTGCATCATCAGTATATATTGATGAAAATTTCGCTTAGTTGTTAACTTCTACCTATTAAACAAGCTGCTAACACAGAATCAGCTGTTGTCAAGCGAAATTTGTTATAATATGCTTCTAATATCTCAGCAAATTCAACTTTAATTTTTTACAGCAATAGCAGCGTTAGTTTCAGACCAGTTAGTTGCAGAAACATGAGTTTTTTGATACTCTCTTTTGGTTATATTAGCCAATGCGATATGATCGACACTTTCTCGTACACCTTTACATTATCGGATTTTGTAGAACATCTGATCGATACATCATATGAATAAATAGCAATTAACAAAAAAAATTTTTTTTATAATCAGATGATTCCGTAATTTTTTCGCTCTTTTCTTTTTTATATATTCATATTCTGGTCAATTTTTTTCTTTTACTGACGTTGTTACTTGCACTTTTTTTTTTTTTT
>UXUI01009656.1:1631-17994 GCA_900576705.1 Enterobius vermicularis
TAGAAAAAAGTATAAAAAAGAAACCAAAGCTGAAAAATTTTTTCAAGAGAAGACTCAAGTGGAGCTTTTTGAAAGCCAAGTTTATTATCATTGCGATTGAAGTCGACAAGATTCAAGAAAAGCAAAGCTTTTTTGGCAATGCGAATGAGGTCAGCAATAAAAAAAAATGCTAAAATTTTGTGATATATTTGTATTCCAGAACTTTTAAGCTCTTTTACTTTTACCCTTATTATCTTTTCTCCTGCGTTTTATCCACAAACGCAGGAAAAAGAAAAGGGTAGGTGGGAATGACTGTTTGGCTTTGGCGTCTTTTGAAAACATTTTACCGAGTTTATCTTTCTCTCTTTAATCCAGTGACTTTGATAAATTATTATTTGAAAACTTCGTCGTGAAAACAAGTTTTTTTGCTCTCTTTTATTCGTCAGTAAGGACAATCAACAGTTTCAAATTCCATAATCACTTTTTTAACCTGGCTTCAAGTCTCTTAACTCAACAAGTGTAACCTGACAATCAAGGAATCGACAACCTTTCTTTTTTTTAATTTGTTCGCGGTTTATTGCAGTTAAGTGTGTTAAAAGGGCAAGTGAAGAATCTACAAAAGTTTCATATAAACCTGAGCTAAAAAAAGGTTAAAAGAAAAAAAAGTAAAACCTGTTAATTTCTGCAGTTATTTATATAAAAATTAAAGAGAAAAAAAATTTAAATCCTCTGTTGAGGAGTTGATAAGGTCTTGACATGATGATCAGAATATGGTCTCTTCCTATTTTTTCGACAATTAGTTTATCGTGACATCGATGTATTTAACTGGCGACTTTACGTTCATTTTAATGAATAAATTTACTGCAACTGCTTTTTTTTTCCCTGCTTTTCAGCAAAATTAATTTACACCCACAATGGCTTTTCTTCATTAATCATCATATTTAACGAATATTTAATTAAGAGAAGTTTTTCTCACTAAAAAATCAAGTGCTGGAAAAGATGTAAATTAACAACCAGTTTGCATACTATTGTTTTTATGACACAATAGACTTTTTTGGTTTCATAAAATTTTTTTAGCAAGCTTTTCCGTTTTTTTTTAAGAAGGCTGTGTATAACTTATCGCGCAGTACAATGAGAGCTGAAAAAGTCTGTCAATTTATTTATTTCATATTTGCTTATTTTTTTTATATTTAAATTTGTCCAAAATTTTCAAAAATTTTTTTCTTAATGGATTTGTCTTTAGATAGTGGAATGGGCCCCAAAGCTGTTTTAAAAAAGACAAATCTAAGGTCTGTTATACTGTCTATTTTAGTGTACTGTTCGCTTTTGTTACTGTCCAAGAGTAGCAGCAAAGATGTTTCTTGGATTCCTGGCACTACTATTGCGCTGGATTTGATTTTATTCTAATATCCATACGGTAAGACAAAAAAGCGAAACATTTGTAGGCACTAGACTGTCAAAACTATATTCGTGTTTTGGTAATGCAGAAAGATGGTACAATGTTAGTGTGCGGAACCGATGCTTATTCTCCAAAATACGCTTTATATTCACATGAAGGCATTGTACTGCAAAGAACGAGTCAGTTTGATGGACAAGTGCGGAATGTTTTTCCTTTATACGCAGTGTTCATCAAAATTTTTTTGGCTAATTTCCCTCTTTCAATGCGGTTTTCATAGTGTTCTCTCATCAAATTACATAACCTTTTGCACAGGGCATAGGTGGTAGAAATATTCTAAGTAATTTCACCATCTGATCTACAGCACAACTCTACCGCAATCTGCGTTCCAGAAACCGAGATAATATGTTAAGACAGTGTCTGATTTTGCCGACAATGATCCACTGATTTATTAATAACAGGAAATCAGCATACTGAAAAAACTGTAAACACTGAGGAATACTACTAACTCATCAGACTGCGGTGTTCTTTTACCGTACTGTTAAAAATCCTAAACTTAGCCTTGCCAAAATGCCTCCCCACTCCTGCATTGAACCTTCTCTTCCAACCAAAACAAACCAATTCCTGCCAGTCAGCACCAAAGATTTGGTGTATTTTAGTCATCGGCTTTTAACCGAAAAGTAAAGCAAGCACTTACCCCTACTTTTGCGGATATGTACATACTCATTCCCCGCCCTCAAGCCCGAAAGACGACTTATGCACCAGAAACTTACACGTCTACACTGTCCCATTGTTTTTTAATCTGTGTAGCATACAAGGAACATCAACTGTTTAAACAATAATGACTCGACTAACTCTCTAGGACCCAAATATAAAAAAAAAAGGAAACAATGTAGACAAAACTGTTACACCCAGAAAATGAATTTACCACTCTGCTACGGCTTCGAAACTACGACAGACTAAATAAAACAGAGAATTTCCCGAATTTTTACAAAAAAAGTATGATGCTTATTTACAAAAACAATAAAATTTACAAAGCAGAAATAACTGTTTGAGATCCCGCAATTAACACCGTTTACTGTCAAGAGAGGTCATGCAAAAACGAAAGTATATAGCAACATAAACAAAGATTTGAATTGTTTGACGAGATCCACAATCACGAAGAGATATCTTAAACGGTTGAGCGCGAGCTTTATAAAAACGGCTAGTTCTTCCTCTCGCCACCATATTTTTAAATTTTTTTATTTCTCGAGCAAGTGTCAGCTGTGTATTACAGCAGCAAACAATGAGAATTTGCGGAGGTACACACGCAACTGTTCCTTTGACAAAATCTGCAAGATAAAAATAACGCAGTAATCTTCTGTTGCATGGAATAGCAACAACTAAATCTCAATTCTTGCCCAATTTCTGACCGGAAACTCATCGTTCAAGCAATTAATAAACCGTTGAAGTTGCATTTTCAACTAAAGAGTAGGTAAGTGAACGAGAAAAATAAAAACGAAATACTTACGTCATAGACATTAAACTCCTCGTTCGCAATAGCTTCTAAAACGTCTAACGCTTTTAACTTTTCATCCGACTGTTCGCAAATTGTCTGTAGTAAGGTTATGGCAGTACCAATAAATCGTTCTCTGATGCTTCGCAATTCGTTGTTACGTTCTTCCTTAAAACCTAATTTCTATATTGAACGACAAATTAGTTAGGGACTAGGTTCCAACCGTTAACGTAAAACCAACCTGGCTGTTATCTTTCTGACTGTCCAAAAAGCAATTTAGCCAGCCTCCCGGTTGCCGCAATATATTTAGCAATGATGCGTAAGCAGACTGAAAAGTAACCTTAAAATAGCCTCACTACTGCCACTAATTAAACCCAATATTGTCCCGCAGACTGTTCATTGACAATCTAAGTGGAAAGGCTTATATAAGGAAAGGTAATTGTAGAATAGATGCTTTACTTCAAAAAGGAATTTAGTTGCCGCTTCATGGCGATACTTAGCTTCACTAAGCTGTTTATGTTGTAACTCAAAAGAAGCCTTTTCTTGTATCTCCATTCGTGACCAAGTTTCATCTGTTGGTTTCTCGGGAATAACCGGCTTCTCACGAGCAAATTGTTTGAACCAGTTATCAAAGTAATTCATTGCTTCCTAAAGTGGAGAATTTACATATATTTAACGTGGTAATCATATTAAATTTAAAATAATCGTGAGTTCCAGCAATCCTCTAAAATCACTAAACTTCCCACCAAGTAAAGAATATACGCAGTATACTCCTTGATTTGCACTTCCAGAGAATGTGGTACCGGCTGATTAGGAAAATTCTCTGACCAGAGATTTCCAACAATAACAGCAATATTTTCGCTTGATTGTTTTAACAGTAGCTTTGCCTCCTTTAGCTTATTCAAATCTGAAGAAATTTCAAACCGTTTCACGAATTACTGAAGAAACTAAATCACACGATTGCTGCACATTAAAATCCATAAATAAGGAAGATGATGCCGAACTGCAACTAATTTTAGATAGGGTTAGAAACAGTGCATGTAGCAGATGACTGACAGAAAAATCTCCGGAGAAGCAAATTTGCTCCAATCAGCGCATCGACAATTAACTCCTTGCCCGAAAAGGTTAACCAAGTCCAACTATTTACCAGTCTGTCATCAGATTTGGAACTCTAAGGAATAAAACAAATTTTAGGCAGATAATGAAAAAACGACCTGTGGAGCAGGAGAGAGGTACCTAATAGCAAACAAAGAGATACTTACTTCGTTTGTAACAGGATTCACTTTTACTGCATGGGCAAATATCTTTTTGCACAGTAAAGACGTGTCACATCCAGCTTTATGGGCTGCAGCAAGAACTTCAAGCCTCGATTCTTCCTCTTCCAGTGCTAAACACGAAATAAATTCAGAAAGAAATAGATCATTACGGCGGCAAAAAAAGTGAAGCCTAAAAACTTACAGTACATAAAAGTGACTAAAAGATGGTCCCTCCGTTCAGGCAGAAGACGAGAAGCATAAAATGGCACAAGAGTGTAAAGCTTCATAGAAATCAACAATTCGATATAACGTTCCATTATCCAGTAACCACTTTCCATCTTAACATTAGTAAAAAAAATCTCTATGAGATATACTTATGAGGCTGTCTTAAAAAACATGAATTATGAGCTAACGTTGAATTCCGCATTTTCGTGAAGATACATCAGGAGAACATGGACCATAAATCGCAAAATATGTGGATAGTTACTATCTGGATGTTCCTCCAACCAAGATTTCATGAAATCTACATGCGCAGAAGAATCACCAATTAGGAGGAAACGATAAGACGAATAATAAGGTGAGCGTTCTTTCTGAAAGTTTTGGAGTAAGTACCAAGAAAGAGCAAAACAAAAAGCAGAGTTTCGCTAAAGACTGATTACTTATGACAAAAAACCAACTTAACGGTCAGCAATTTTGAGAAAGTAAGAAAACGAACCGTGATAATTTCGTCAAATATGGAGTCAACCATGAGATCGTTACCACTTAATAAATTCCCTGATTCTTTTTCCAAACCGCGTTCTTCAGCCAGACGTGCATCAATGCGGCATTCGACAGCTGCGTTTGCATAACACCACAATCGTTCGTCAGTACGAGAGGAAAGTGAAAGAGCTGGCTCAAGTCTTCCGGCAACAATACACCATATACAACTCTCTAAATGAGAAAGTGAGTCGCCCTGAAACAAGTAATCTTTAATAAAGGGCAGGAAAAATACAAAAAGCAAATAAACACAATTTAAATGATAATTTCCTAAACCAATTCAAAATTAAGGTTAAAATCGTCAATCATCAGCTCCGCAACAAAAATATTCAAAAAAGCTCCCACAAGAATGGAAGAAATACCGCAAAGAGAATTTCGTCCACTGTTTTTTTAAAAATGGCACGTGATTCTGCCAAACCAAAAAATTGATCCTCCTTTGATTTTGAAGTTAAAGCTGAATCTCTAGACAGTCGTCGAAGCTTTAATGACGGCACTAAAGCTGGTAAACCACTCTTTTCCAAAACTTCACACGCCTAAAAAATTAATGTGATTAGAAACTATGCAAGTAAAGCTTAAAGCAGCAAACGCTGAGAAATGCTGTAGATCAAGTTAATACTAAAACTAAATCATTAAAAAAAAAAATATGTGGACTTCATTTATCCTGCCGCTTTTGAGGAGCATGTACACAACTCTGTAAACTTTATTTTGCAAATCTTCATCGTCTCCATGTAATCTACCATGTTTTGCGCCATCCAGATCCTAAATATGTTACAACAAAAAGCTCTCAATAGAAGCTTGACATTTATTTTTTTACTGTATTTCGAATGTTTAAGTGTATATTACACATATTTTGAAGAACTTGCCAAATCGCAAAGCCTTTTCCCTTGTTTCCGACTGTGCAGAGTCTCAACCCTAAAAATTTTTTTTTGTAAAATGAAGCTCAAGAACAGTATTTGTTTCACAGTTAACCGACATTCAGTTTTTGAAGTAAATACGCTAGGAGAGAAGATTGTAAATTGGAACACAGAAGCTTCTGCTTAAAATTACTGCTCTTTACCATTGTTGACTGCTTTACCTCTTTGAAAACTGTAATTCATCAGTTAACATAAAATATAAATTAAAAATTATAAGAAAAGAAATTTACCTTACATCAGGAGCGCTTCCCAATGCTACAATTTCATTGTCCAAGTCTTTGATCGATTTAGGGTCATTACGCTCATTTTCTTCACACCATTCTAACAACACCTAGAAAAAGAAGCTAGATAAACGTAAAAGAATTTGTTCACTATAATTCAAAGCCGTGAAAACCACATAGCCTCACAATCCTCTTAAAATCTGGGGACTCGAATTCAGAATATACCAAGAAATTAAACCCACCAACAAACGGCGGAACTCTTCATCACTTGCAATAAGTTCGTCAAGCACTGTGTCCGTATCTTCCACCTATTGAGTTCACTGATTAGAAATCCATATATCAGCATATATGAGCTTAATTCGAGGATTTTATACAGGCCAAGTCTACTAATCGTAAAACTAAGTAAATGAAGGAAAGCCACTTCAAAACCCAATTCAGTAACGTCAATTCTGACTGATAAATGCTTTAAATTTTTATCGTACTTTTACTGAAAATCTCCATAAAGTGTTCTACTAAAGCCGTTTTTCTTTCAAACTGACAGGGAAATTGCAACAGGTAAGAAAAAAAAATTTTTTCCTTTTTATTCTCCGAAAGACACTCATTTTCATGAGATATCTAAAAAGCATAAAAGAAGAAAATTAAGATGCAGCCCACCACCAATAAGGGCGCTACACGCAACCATCAATTATGAAAGTCCTTTGTGAAACTTCTTTGTGCCTATTTTTAAAATGTTTTGAAGAAATTTTAACCTGAAGGTTTTGTGCCGTATCTTCCAGCTGTCGGAGCTTTTTAAGCAAAGTGTACGCTCGATGCTCGCTGACAAGATGGCAGAGGTTTAAAGATAGCAATGCATTCTTTGAAGAGCGTAAAAGTAACTTCCTTAACGTTGTAATGCCAAAATAACACTGCTAAAAGAAGTAAAAATTAATTGCTTTATTATTAAGCTAATAATAAGAAACGAAAAAAGTGACATAAATTTATACGGTTACCTCTTCAAATGCAGAAATTATTGAAGAAAAGTCTTCTGCAGGTTCGACGGCAGTGTTGAAAAAGTCTTCAAACAGTGCTTTAGTTACTGAAAAAAGAAAAAATATGCATTTTTCAAAAGTTGCAATAAACTGCAAAAAATTATTATTATTGTAAAGCGGTACTTCCGTAGCACTTTGAAGGGGTCAAAGCCAGTAACCGACCTTGAAAAACGATTCGTTCTTCATCACCAAAATCTGTTTGCGCTGCATTAATTTCTTTTATTTCATCTGTCATTCTTCAGTTTGAGCAAAAAGTCGCATTTACACCAACTCTTTCGACTATATTTTTTCTTCAAAAACCTCAAAAGTATGCAAATTACGCATCCTGAATCGGGAACAGAAAAATAGAATTTTAAAGCCACAGCCTAGATGAAACGCCATCCTTCGGTTAGCTTCGCTTTTTTTGGAACTGATGTGTACATATAAGAACCACAAATTGTAACGAACTCCACCAAAAATCGGTACAAAAAAGTAAAAAAAATTAATAATGTGAGCAAGAAATAATTGTTACAAACCGAAGCAGCAGGAATTGCACCAGTAATCACTTTGACTTATTATCTACCAAAAGAGTAAGTTTATAAAACTGTTTAGTCGAGCAAAATTCGGCACATAAATTTGGCGCTATTTTCAGTGTGCGAATTTTTTCTGAGGCTTTACGAATTAGTTCACGTTTGAAATTCCGACCGGCAGTATTCAGAGAAAGTGCATATTAGTTGGTACAGACGATGATATATGTATAATGTCTCATTTGGTACACGAATCAGGCTTTATTGTCAGTAACATAGAGAGGAAGGACTGAAAGTTGATGGTTGTCTTAAGCCACAGGCAATTTTCAGTTTTTATTTTCTTCACACTTTTGACAGTTTGCAGACAGTTATACCTGTGTGGTCGCTAAGAACTGTCTTTTAAAGTGGCCGAACAGGTACTTTGCAGCTAATTTTCTAATTCCTTTTCATCCTGTTTTTGAACCGCCTGTTTTTACTAGGTGGTCAAACGTCTATGCGCCATTTTCCTTTCCTATTTGAGGCGCCTCAAGCCACCTCTTAAATCATTGTTGTTGTATTCTTCTTTATTGTCAAACGGGATTTCTCCGCATTGTGGTAACCTGCTTACAGTGGATATTATCATTTCAAGGGAATTGGCTTCTTACATTTCTTGAGATTAGAAATTTTGCTACAAAGCCATCCTTCGGATGTGGTTTGAAAGATTTGCCTAAGACGATTAGAAATGAAATGGTGTAGTTGACTGTTGAAATAGTTTAGTCACTTATGTATTAAAGTATTTTGACCAATTTTCATTTAAACGAAGTGTAATTTTTTTGTTATTCTCAATGTGCTTTGGTAGCATTTGTATCTGGTTACTGGACTTATGAAAGTTTTACTAAATAATGGTTTTTTGTATTGAATACAGGGACTAAAGTTTTTTAATCTTTAGCCCTTTCTAGTAATAAAACCCTACATAAATTAAAATGAAAGATAGGAACTGTCTGCCTCATTAAATTTCTTTTAGTAGAGCAAAAATTTATTCACACATGAGCACAGCAGAAAAACAAGTAGAGCACCAAAAATACATCTGGTAGAAAAAGAAAATGATTTTATATTAGATACTACAGTATCAATTACTGAAATAAATATACGCTTTTTTGCAGAGCAACCGCGAGAAACCTGTAGCGGACAATGACAAAATAACATTTTCACCACTTAAATTTTCAAAAATTCTCGTAAAGTTTCGATATTTCTTCTTTCAGTTAACCCGGTTTCTCTTTGATGGGACGACTGTAAGTGATCGGCAATGAGTTCAGAGGCATCACCTCGAACTTCTTTCATACCTGTCAGACACTGCTGTCATCTGTTGCCGTTAATTTCCGGCGTTTTCAGGAGGAACTGGACTTTCGAATTGCCTGCAGGTTAGCAACAGAAACAAGCAAGAGTAAGTGTTAAATTCTTGAGCTTCCTAGAACGTATCACTAGTGTAATCAGTTTTTTATACCATGTTCCAAAGAATTCAGTGTTTATAGGTGCGATCGGACGTCGAAAACAAGAAGAATCTGATCACGAATTAGCAGTAAAGCTTTCTCGGCAATGGAATGAGGAAAATTGTATGTAATTTCCTGAGACTAGAAATTTATTTTAGTTCTCCTTTTCTTTCGCAGTATTAATGGCAAGAATTATTTGACCGGGGTAGTAAAGCTATCATTTTCAGTCAAAAATTAGAAGAACCTTTTATATTGAGAAGTGTCTCTGTCTCTGAGGATCTACTGTTTCACCTGTAGTACAGTTAACGCTATGAAGTAGGTAAAATTTTTTGAGCTACCTTTAGCTGTTCTGAGGTAGCTGGTGAGAAATATGAAGATGGAAGCAGGGAAAATTCTTCACAAGCGAATGATTGTTGTATATGCTTCGAAAGGGCGGTAGATCCCGTTAAATGCTTTGCCTGCGGTCAGTTGGTAGGCTGTTTTAAATGTGTGGAAGACTGGTGCTGCGTTTTTTGGCCGAGTTAAAAAAAAGGTAGGCTGCTCATAGATAAAAGTTTTCACATTGCATTTTAGCATATTTAATGCAGAGCTTTTAATTCTTCTAAGTTTCTTTAGTATACTTTTAAGTAATTGTGGACAGTGCCCACTGTGCAGAGCATTTTGGTCATCAAAAGGTGGCATTTTCGCATGGGGGGTGATCAGTAACCGACATTGATTGAGGTCATATCAGCTTTTTAAACCACCGTCTTAACTGATGTCTTACTAAGGGTTGTTGCTCTATGTGGTTGTAGCCTTTTCTTTGATGATCAGTTTTTTTCACCGAAAAACGGGTTAAAATGCCGTGAAATGGATTTACTGGGATCTTGTAAAATTTTCTGCTGAAGGTTTCTTAATCTCACGGTTGGGGCAGGGTAAAACGTATGATTGCGATTACAGAGGACTAATTACTCTTTGTTTTCTTAGAGAATAATTTAAGTTTTTGATAGCTCTTTATCAGTAACAGGTCAGCCTCAGTTCCGCAGCGGAGTAATGTTTCCCTGTCCTGTTAAGCGGCACGTGATTGTGTGCATTTGTCTTCTTAACTTTTAATATCGTTTGTATTTACTTTTGTCTTTCTGTGCCCTTAGTTAACTTGTGAACATTAATGAGTGGCAAGGTTACATTTTGAAATAAAATTTTAGTTTGCTGCATAAGGTTTAGACCAACAGCTACATCTGAATGGTCTGACTTCACATTTAAAGTCGATCATCGGGAAGGTTATGACGAGTACGTTGAATTCTTTTTCCATCAAAGTTTACTACTTATTATCAATGAAAGTCTTGAGACATCTATCATACATCCTGAAATAAAAATGTCGTGTTCTCTAGCTTGAGTTCCTGCCCGTGAAGTGTTTGTAACTTGTCTGTAGAGAGCTTCGTTGGTAACATCTAGATTTATAAATCTATTCTAGAAAAAATGTGTTTTGTTAAAGTCGACCACAGAGCGCGTGTGAGTGAATTATTTTGATGATTGTAGTTTTATTTACGATAACTGATTCACGTTTTCTGCAAACATCATGAGTGACCTAATTTGTTCAGTACCAAAATATTCGTTCTGTCAACTGCTAAAGAGAAGCGAATCTAAAATTGCTTTTATTTTTTGGAATTCTCTTCAAAAAATAAAACATTTAGTTGTGAAAATTTAATGTTAATTCAATTGTATACAATACTCCTGAAAAGTGCCAAAGCCAGCTCCGATTTTCCTTTTGCATTGTCTCGTGCAGTAATCTTTAAAACATCTTTCATATTTCTGGTACAATTTTTAAAAAACTATTTTTATTCTCTTTTTTAGTATGCTCTTCATAGGGCTACTATGTAAACAAATTTTTGTGTCGCTGGTTTATGACTAGCCTTTATAACAGTCGCTTTAAATTTTTCCCTTATTGGCTACAGTTTTCAGCTGAGAAGCAGGTAGTATAGTGTATTACTCATTCGCTCCTACCACTAAATCGTTTTGTAAAAACCTCGCCTTCCAAGTGTAGCACACCGATGTTAAATTTTTGTTAATGTTAAATTATTTTTACATTTTTCACCTTCCTAATTAGATGAGGCTTCTTTTCTACAGTCTGTTTCGTTCGCTTTATACAGAGATTACGCTCTGTCGTTGAGTCGCACGGCTTTGTTCCTATGGGTGTGCCTCACCTGCTGAGCGCAGTGTTTAAGGTTAGGCTTCCTATTTATTGCCTGATTTTTGGTGAATTTTTTTAGCATGTAGATAATATTTCTTTAAGTTCTGTTAAGTGAGGCATGATAAATTTGTGCGCTTGGTTTAAGGAAATTTTTCAAAAAGCACGCAATTTTGAGGTTAAAAAGTGATTTAAGGGGTTGAAAAGTTAGAAGTAATTCAAAATGAAATAGAAAAATTGTGAGAAGTTATTCATTTTGAAGGAAGAAAGAATTGCAATCAGTACTCTCTGCATGACTTCTAGGAAAGTTTTAACAACTTGAGCATTATTTCATGCTGTGCGTTCTGAATCAGAAACCTACTCTGAAAGCTGTTGTAATCCAGCAGTCGGTGGGTGGAAGTAACTTGTTTCACTTTCAGAGACTCTTCAATAATCTTTGCTATAAAATCGGCTATTTTGATTTCAGAATTGTAGTTAAGTTTTACAAGTTTTCAGTACAGTATGTTGTATTCTAAAAGCGCTTGAGCTAAACGTATTAAAAGTGATTGGTAGTTTTCTCCGTACTAAGATCAGCCATCATTGCCAAAAAAATTCGTATCGGTGGGGAGTGTTTCGTCGGTACATTAGTTCCTGAAAAAAACTAGAAAACACTGCTGTTCTTCACGGCGTTATGGAATAAAGTTTACGCGTATGGGAACCTCTTGTAAACTGCTTTAAAAAACTGCTTAGGTCTAAATGCAGGTTTACCCAAAAAGAAAATCAATTTTTTTATTGAGAAGACAGCTACATAAGAAAAGAAAAACAATGAGCAATAAATGAAAAGAAAAACAGAAAGAAAATCGCAGGTCATAAGCTGAAAATTAGGAAGAGCGGTAAATTCACAAACTCTTGTTTTCAGGGAACTCATAAATTGGAAAGAAAATTTTAAGTAGTTTGTCAAAAAAGTTTATCACGTAGCATTAAACCTCTTGTAAAACCAATTCTCTGGAAATAGAAGCTTTTTTTTTTTTTTGAATCAAAAATTTTACAAATATGCTTTTGCTGAAGTTAGTGTTTTTTTTTTTCTTGAAGATCAATAAAAGTTGGACTTTATATTTCTGGTGTCGACTGTATGAATTTTGGCCGAATTGTGAACGAGGTATACCTCGAAGTCCTACTGTCTTAGTGTGATTACAGTCAGGGCTTTTTTAGTGCGTGACGGTCATCGTTATTGAGGCTGTTGAATGCTGAGGAATTTTTTTGTCTGTACCAGTCTGTCAGCAAGTTGGTAAGATATTTGGCATACTTTTCTGCGCAGGCCAGTTAAGATCGCATGTCAGGGCTTAGAGCCTTTTTTATCGCAATTAAACAGCGTTCGTTGTTCTGCTTCATAAGTCTAATGCAGTTTAGCTTTATGGCTAATTACAGTCAAAGCTTCAGTTATGCATGTATACATATTAATGTATTTTAAAGGGTTGCTCCAAGGTGCTCCAAAAAAATGAGTTAGTCGTTTGAACGGTCTTATTTTATTTGTGAGGCTGTTTATTAATTTCACTGACATCACTATCTTTAATTGGTCAACGTCCTTTCTGTTTTTATAAATGTCAAAAAAATACTGTGTTAGGAGAATACTGAAATACATTAACTCTGTGGCTTCAACAAAAATGAATTTGCTCTGGTAAAAAAATTGGCGTTTTTAGTAAACTTTCAACTTCTCGTTACAACAGGAAATTGCTATTATCCATTTGATCAATAAGATAACACAAAGCCGAAAAGAAACGTCATTTTTTTTTACGATGAACGATTAAAGCCATATCATCAATATTATTTCTCCAAGCCATACTTCATACCGATCAAATGTTACAGAAAAGTTGGAAAATGACGAGATGGAAACTTTCCTATATATTAGTCATTATTTGAGCGCAAATTCCATTTAATCCTCAATCTATTTTTTCTGCATCAATACTGGACGCTTATTCAGAAATCATTGCACCACAAAACTGAGTAAATTTGAAATCCCTAGCATTCTAGTAACTAAATGTCACAATTAGTTAATTTTCTTTGAAAAAGATTTTAAAATGTATACATTTAGACACCTCTAGAGCACGAGACAAATTCCGTATAAACTTGAGGTCTGTTTAATATGTGATTCTTTCTCCTTTGAAGCATTATGCCTATTTCAGTAAGAATACTATTATGGATTCACTGCACCCAGCCAGTGTAACTGTGTAACCCTTTATAACTTCCTCTGTCCCTGTTATCTATCACTTTTGTGCGTGTATTTTGGCATACGCTTCAAATCTGTAGAGGAAACGGGCAGTTTTATTCACAAATTTACTACGCGTCAGAACACATTGCTGAAACACACTCTTTTTCACAGAAAGTAAACTATTCCAGTGCTTCGCAGTTTATAAGACTTTGAGATAACTACTAAATATTATTGAACATTGACGTATTACATAATCGTTTCCTTATATGTTCCGTCATTTTTGAAGCATTTGCTTTGAATAACACTTAGACGCAAATGTAGCCCCAGTATCTTCGATTCTTTTATGAATTTTAAATACTTTTCATCAGAGCACTCCTAAAAGTGTTTTCTCATTTGGTGAACCTCTGTTGAAACTTCATGTAAACAACGAGTTACTGGCTCAAAGATGTTGGAGTGTGTAGTTTGGTTCTCTTGAAAGACATCAGTAAGAAATTCTACAAGGTCAACATAAAAAGTATAAAAAAACGCTTATTTTTATACAAAAAAGATTTTCTATACAGCGACAGGTTTATGCTGCAACCATATCGTCGGATTGTTGAATTATCTTTTAATCAGTTGTGCCATAATACTGTTAAGTCTGGTTGCATGTTCAAAATATTTATTTGCTCGGTAAACTAAACTTTAATTCCTCTTTGCAATGTTTTATAGTCTAATCTACGGAATGAAACCTCCTCCATTAGAGGCAGAGCAAACAACTGCTTTGAAAGTCGGATAAGCAAA
Organism: Enterobius vermicularis; assembly: GCA_900576705.1. Taxonomy (NCBI): domain Eukaryota; kingdom Metazoa; phylum Nematoda; class Chromadorea; order Rhabditida; family Oxyuridae; genus Enterobius; species Enterobius vermicularis. The sequence goes on from UXUI01009656.1 coordinate 15,784, forward strand.
AATGTCATCTAAAAAAACATTAAAAAATGAACAGTAAATACTCAGAAGACCCTCCAGAAATTCTGTGTGTCGCTAATAATGTGGGAGAGGAAAAAAACTGCTTTGCTTGTACACTAATTTTTTCTGAGCAGCAATGTCAATCCTCAGAAGTGGCCTAACAGTCTTAATGGGAATTCTAAGCAATAGACGAGAAGACTACATTATCACTGATCGCATATTAATTGTGAATTCAGCGCTAAAAATTCTGATGAATGGCTCCAATTTCATAGTACAACCAAAATAAAATATAAGTGGTAAATAATGAAAACTCCGTCAACATTTTTTCAGAGATGTTATGATTTTCAAAGTTTCAATGTGGAAAATAAAGAAGAAGAAACAAGGAACGACTCTCATCAAGGACATGCAGAAAACTTAATAAACTGACTTTACTAACTGTAAATGCAATTAACATGTCTCTGCCTATACCTACCCCTATAATTTATGAAAGTGTGCTGTTTTATTTACCACATAGTAAGAATGTCAACAGGAGAATGCTAGCACACTTAAAAACTTCTTATGGGACAGAAAAAAGTCAAATTATTTAGCGGTCTTGAAATTAAGATCAGATATTACGGTAGAAGCTGAACAGTTATTATTCAAGCATCAATAAGTCTCCGTGTCGTTACAAATACCAAATATATGTGTATTGTGCTTTACAGATACTGTATTTAACAAATACCTGAGAGTTCTAAGTGAAAACATAAAAATTAGTATCACGTTCGTCAGAAGAGAAAATTTTGACGCCAAAAAATTGCCAGTTACAAATAAAAAAAGTTCATTGAAACAAACGGTATCTTTATGCACGCAAAACGCTTCGCATACCAATGCGCAAAATTAACTAACTACCTTGCTAACTGACTTCACCCGAACGATTAATCATTTAAACCGTTCAGTAAACTAACGGATTTTTTTAGCACTAAAGCGAATGTACTCTTTATTATCCGTTTTTTGTAGCACTGTCGCAGTTGTTAACAATATGAACAATCTGCAGTAACAAAGCAGTAGCAGTATCCGTGTTAGTGCAAATAATCCAAATATACAAGGAAAGTTCTTTAAAAGATTACCTGCTAATGGTGCTATTCAATACGACCTCTTCACAGACAAACATGCATACAATCACTGATACGGCGAATAATTACAATTTGATAAATAGTTTTTTGAAGATGACTTGAGTGCTCCTAATTTGTACATCGATACTGGATCGCTAGTGCATACAGCTTTATTATGATTTGCAATAACAACTACTTCTGTGGTATAATAAATTCTATCAGATGTACAACGAACTGTTCTTTGACCATCATTATCATCAGACACAGTTACCAATGTCTTATCTATCTTTTGTTGTGCAACACCAGCATTTACACACAAAGCTTTCCATCAACGGTTTTTAACTTCAACGCAACGCAGTATACGCAACAATAGCAATAAAAAATTTTCTGCTTATATTTTATTGTTTATTTTTACTTTTACTGCCGATGACTCTGCTAAAGCACTTAGGAAAATAGCGGTATTAATGTTTGCCGTATGTATACAACAACTCTCTTTTTTCGCATTAATGGTATTTATCATAAATAATGCATGAGTGCTTCATAGCCTACAAATATAATTGTTTTCGTTCTTAATATATTATTCCCCCTTCACTACTCATACATACATATTCCTCTTTCTTACATTATTTGTTATCTGATATATTTTTTATACTTTTACATTCACTTCTTCCACCGAAAAAGAATACGTCGACAGAGATTTGGAAAAAAAGCCGAAATAAGAACGTAATTCCAGTAACATTCGTTTCTTCGTTTGTGATTCTTTCCATAGGTGTAACCTATTCCGGTGGTGGGGTTACGTCTCATGACTTTTTTTGCGTTTCTGGTAGTACAGTTCGGACGTGTTGATATGAGAAAAAAAGGTGAGGAAAGAAAAAAAAGAGGTTATACGAATTGTTACCGATGAACTTTTGTGGCAAAATCATAGCGCCGATATTTACACAGCGTTCACTACCTGTGTCACCAGTTTGATCAGTGTCGTTACTACCGTTGCTAGCGCTGCTTTTACCCTTGCTGAAGATGTTCACGGTCACGAACTGTGCATTTCGTCACATCACCGTAGCCAACTGCAGTCTGGCTTTGAAACTGATCATTATCAACAGACACTTTTGGCAACAATATTTCA
>UXUI01009658.1:0-11200 GCA_900576705.1 Enterobius vermicularis
ATACTTATACTTATATAAATGCTCATTTCTGAACACAGCAGAGAACCAATAAAGGTGCAATTACAAAAATTTATTGGGGAAAACACAGGTAAGAGTCATGATACAGACACTTGTCGTATATTTTCTTCCATTTCTGGACTGTGTTGTAAATCACTCCAAAAAGAAATGTCTCTTCGCTGGAACAGTTCAAATTTTTTATTTGAAGATAAGGCTGTAGAGATAAACCAGGCCGCACGTCATGAGAAGACCCTGCAATTATTAAAACGCTCTAAGAAGAAGCAAATGAATCTATGGTTGTCAAGTAAGAAGTAAATTGCTGTTTGGAAAAGTTCAAATTTTTTATTTGAAGATAAAGCTGTAGAGATAAACCAGGCCGCACGTCATGAGAAGACTTTGCAATTATTAGAATGCTCTAAGAAGAAGCAAATGAATTTATGATTGTCAAGTAAGAAGTAAATTGCTGTTTTTTGTATCGTAAACTGCTTTTTTCAGCTAAGCTGTTTTTTCGTAAGAGCTTGCTGTAGACTAGGAAAATATACCATTTAACCAGGTTATTCATTCTTGAAGCAACCTACGTTTAATGGAAACTTCTAAGGACAGGCTACAGAACTGTGTTGGTTTGAGCAGGGACAATAATTGATTTTTGTGTCACATTCTTTCCATTTCGCTGCTTTCTGTTTTCTAGGAGCTTTAGGAAGTAATTTGTGGTAATGTACCTCACAATGCAAATAATGTGGGAGCCACGGTTATTTGGTGGAGGATAAGTTAGGAATTGGAAAGAATTATCAAAAGTAATGCACACATGAGATGCAAGAATTACATTGCATGGAAGCCACTTTTGCAACTATAAATGCAGCTAAGTATTTCCGGCAGTTAAAAGCCGATTACTCAGAGGTTTCCACCACTGGGAGTTTTTGCCAAAGAAATTGCTTACTAAGTGCTTCTTTCTCTTGCTGCTATTCCATAAGCATTTCTATGTGTATGAAGGAAAAACGGTGTAGCACTTTTTGTTAGTGAACACAGCAACAAAAACATATACTATTATCTTTTATTCTTCCTTTGTAGTGGTTACCAGTAAATGTTGACTGGATTTCTTATTACTTTTTCTGATTCGTTGCTTTTCACAACTGTAGTTCTTGTTCTCCGCTTTTTTTCTTTTTTTTTTTTTCAAATGTTATGGGCATTTATCAGAGAGGAAGAGATGAGTGTATACAACTGGCTTGTCGTGTATTGCGGGCTAAGAGGAAATAGACGTCATGAATAAACTGTTGTGCAGATTCGTGGTTATTTGCTTGTGCCGGGTATCGACTGGCTATGTTCCACAGTAAAGCCTTGACAGTACCGCTAGCTTTTTGAAGCCTCTCAGTATTTGTATACTGTCCATTGAAATTTCTCGCTTGTCCTTTGTTCTGTCTCAACTAACATTTGATTGAACGCTAAATATATGAATGAATATGAATGAAAAAGCTGAAGCAAGCGACTGTCAGTGTTATGGTCATTACCTGAAAAGTAGATTCTCCAAAAATGAAATACTGAAGACGTCAACTATAAAGATAAGAGGGGATAATAACGACACTTATCTGATAAATATAGTTTATCGCATTAATCCCTCTCAGAGTTTTTCATATTTGTTATTTTGTAGTATAAAAGAAAACCTGTTACGCAATTTTGTGAAACATTCCTTCTTTCCTGCCTCTTCGTTTCTTTCCTCTTACTCCTCTAATAACTTCAATACAACTGCATTTTCGTGAAACTTCTACTTTTTTTGTTTGTTTATTTTTCTTGAACGCTAAGAACTTAAAATTAATTATGAAACGTGTATGTGGTCTTTACCTTCCCGACTTCTTCCTCTTAACAGCTTAGAGCTTCATATCTTGTTGTTAGATTTCAACATTTATTCGCTCTGCTGATATTGGATTCCCTTTTATTAGAAAATTACTTTAATGGAAAAGGGAGAAAAAAGTGTTGAAGGGAGAAATGGTAAAGTTACTTTTTTTGTTTCGCGAACTAAAAACGCAATAAACTATCATAAAACAGCAGAAGACAATTGTAAGGGGAGTTTCATTAAAAACGTCTTTGCTTTTCCCAGTGGCGGACAACCATGGTAACTGTAATTTGAAAACAGTAAAATAAAAAATTTGCTGAAAAAAAAATTTGAAAAGGAAAAAGTGAGAAAACAAGTTTATATGTTTGTAGTTTCACACTTTTTTATTTCTATAAAATTTGACACTTCAAAAATCTCTTTTACTTTTGTCTTATTTTTAAATTTATCTTTGAAAAAAGAATAATTCATTTTTTTAATATTCGTAACAGTCGTTGACGATGACAAGAAATATTTGTTATAATACATAACCGAGAGAACCGATGACGTAAGCTATGCTTCTTTAATTCAAGACGAAAATACAAATGGTCGTTAATTTACCAAACTGATTTTTAAGCCTTATTTGGGATGATATCCGACAGCCTATTGGTGACTGTAATGATTATTTTTTGGGTATGCGGAGATGATTCTGTTAAAATGTTTTACATTATCCACTGATCTCCAGTAGTCAAGCTTCTGCCACTAAGAAGCGTTGTATTGCACTTCCGGTTCCACAAGATTCATTTGAATATATGTCAATACTTTTATATAAACGATTTGACTGCTCTACCGTTCACTTAGCTGAACAAATAGCGATAAAACAACTGTTTTGAAAGTTATGGAACTTCCAACAGCATTCATTTCTGTGTGCTAACGTGATTCTGAACCGTCTTTATTGATGGATTTTTGAGACGCAGAATTAACATTATTTTACGCTAATAACGTAATGAAATCTTTTGTTTCTTAGAAGAATAATAATTGTTAGAAAAGAAGAAATAAGAGTGAAAAAGGAAAAAGACTAGATTTTTTCACTGTTTGATGGTGCGAAGAAATTTGCAACACTTCTGATACCTGCCATAACTTTTTCGATGCTCTGCTTGTTTCTTTTTTTTTTTTAACTTTGACTGGTTTTTATTTGTCTTATCCTACCTCATGTAAGCGTCGAAATGATATATTAACAAAAAAGTGATATATGAGGGGTAAGAGAACTTGTTATTTTTTAACGTTGTTTCAGTGCTGGTTGCCGTGTTTTTACCATTCGTTCTTTCGGCGTTTGACGATTCAGGCCCGAATGACAAGGCACAAAAGAAAACAACGATTCAAAGCTTAGAAAAAAAGTAAAAAGAATATTTTATTAATCAAAAGTTTTCATATATATATGTAAACGTAGATTTATATGTAAATATGTATATGTAAACGTCTGAAATGTTGTTTTTTTTATTTGGTAGAAACCAATAGAAACCAATAGGAAACGAATAAGTGGATAGATAAGCATAGAAAATGGTCTCCTGGAGCTGATTCTCTGTTTCTGTCATGCAAATTGTATTTGGTGCATTTATTTTGTTTTTTTTTTTTTTCTACGTATATCTCGAATACTTTTCACTTTTTCAGTTTGTAGGTTTTTGACAGCTCTAACCTACTAAACTATATTTGTTTTCCAATTTTTCTTGTTTTTGTATCTTTCTTCATTTCTTTCTTTATAACTATATAGATAACTGTAAAGCAACAGAATTTACATTGAAGAAAAGAAAAATCCCGCATAAGAAGGATTTGATGAGTTAAAATAGTGCAATCAAACGTTGGTGTACATTTCGAGATTGACATTTTTATTTTTACTTATATATTTATTCAGTTTTTTGTTTATTATTTTGACTCATGTTCCACTAATTTTTTTTTGCATTATCATTTTTCATAATTCGCTTTTTCATTCTAATAAATAGATGACAGCAGAAAAAAAAGCAGTAAAAAATCTGCTTTATAAGGCAATTAAATTCTGCGTCAAATGCAATTATTGCGAGACAGAAAGAGTTTTTTGTTGTTGTTTTTCCTGTCTGTTATTAGAAAAGATTACACAAAAAATAATTATTGTTGTAATTTTGCTGTCACCAAATCCATATTGTTCAAATTTCTTACTACTCGGTCACTTTGTTTTTTCTCGCTTTATTATCCTTCTCATCATTCATTTATTCACTTATTCACTTTTGCGCTTAAAACATCTGACTGGAGAGGGATGATGACGATGATTATCTGTATTGATTGTGATAATGGCAGATACAGTCAGTTGCTCTTTTCGAGCTGCTGAAACAGTTTAAGGTTTGATCAGACAGACTCTTGTCAAGTTGAAAAAAAAAAACATAAACGAGAAAAATTTTATTTTTATCTGGTGTAAACAGATTTGATATTTATTAAAAAAGGCGGAGGAGAATCAACTAATTGTTTTCGTCTTTCTCATTCACCAAATTTATAAAAAAAAAATAAAAAATTTTTATTAAGAATTTTTTTCATTTTTCTTTTTTTTTTCTTCACTTTTAACAAACAGCAGTAGGTGAAAGAAAATAAGGCTTATAAATTTGAGCCGAAAATGAGTTGATTTTTTATAAATTATTTAAAAGTAAACAATAAATTCTTTTAGTTTCTTTTCAACTAAAGTTTTTTCTAATTTATTTTTTAAAAGAAAAACACAAATCCCGCGGGGATTTTTCTGAGAACCCATATTTGATAGGAAGGAACTTTTAGCCAGCGGCGGGTCCTGAAGGGGTTTAGTACAGCAAGTTCTCCCTGGAGTGGCAAGAAGGGGAGAGGAAGGAACGAGGATTAATTTGTATCAAGAAACGGGCTAGTTTCTCACAAGTTCAATCGTTCGTCACTCAGGCACTGTCATGATTTACGCAGTAAGAATCACTGTATTGAAGTATGAATAAGACCTTCACGAAATGCATTTTACTTTTCCTGCAGTGTTCAAAGTTTTTTATCTGCTAATACATTTATCTGTAGTCGTCTGGAAAGAAATGTGTACTGATTTCTTTTTCACAAATATTTTCATTGCTAATTAATTTAATAGGAGTAAGATAATTATACTCAAACAAAAAATGCTTCTAAGTGTTGCCACAATAAATTAACCCTTTTCTTGTAATAAAAATCTTGCTTGAACGTAGGTGTTCAAAAGCATTGGTCGCTTTCCCAAAAATTCGACGCAGGAAATTGCCAAAAAAAAACTAGCGCAGGTAAAGGGAAAAAAACTTTCTAAGTATGCCATTTGTTGTTCAGAAACTCACATGATGAAGAAAGGTCAGATTTCGCAAAATATATTGTCCTCTTCGTATAGGATGAGCTAACGTAAAAAAAAACCTTTTTTTGAAAGAATATAGATTGAATGATGCTTCCACCTAATATATTTTTAAACTTTCTAATTTGATGATCGCACAGTTTTATGTGTCAAGCACTCGGAATCTTATTACGGCTAATTAAAGTGCAGTGACAACAACATCGAGCCTTATTTAGACAGAAACCGTGATCATACCGTAGAGGATAGGAAAAATCACAGGCGTGCGCAGAAGAAAATATTAAAACAAACGAATGAATTACGGGTGGAATATAGGAACAAAAAAAAACGTTGATGTCAGTGATGTAAGTTTAAAACGTCTAGTGACTCTACAAAACAGACAAAAGTACGGAAGATTTAGCTACTTTTGATTCATACTGGTTTTGTAATTGCCAGCAAGATTTTCTTTAGGAAAAGTTGTCTACTTTAGTTTGCTGCTTTCTAGCTTTATCCACTACTTTTTCAGACTACTTATTGCATCAAGACAGGAAATAATTTATACCAAAAAAAAGAAGATGAAATTGATTCTTTTTCAAAATTTAAGGCTGTATATGATTTTTCTTTCTTTTTTGATGTCATAGGCACACCTTTTTTTATGCATTGCTCTAAAATTATTTTCTTTGTGAAAAATATACATTTATCGTTCCTTTCTATCTTCTTTATAGATATAACGATATTTTTTCTTTTCCTGACACTTTTTCACTGCTTATACAAAGTCTTTTCTGCTAGAAGCAAAATTTTGAGAGATTAGACTTTAGTGTGCTCGATTTGTTTTGCAGAAAAGTTGGTCCCGCTCTCGTGACTTATTATCGCCATCGGATCATTTTCCGGTCACACCTATACGACGATGTCGTTCAGCCACAAGGTTACCTCCACGTTCACCTCTGTTGTCATTCGAGCAAAAAGTGTTGATCAAGTAAACAGTATTCTGTCTGGTTCAATTTCTCTTTGCCTTATAGCAACCAAGAAAAAGAAACTGAATCTGTAGAACATTCTCTACTATCGTTTTTGATTGATAAACAATGATGACATGACATAAAACATTGATTTTGAATGCTATTTTTTCGCAAGATTTATTTTTAAAATTTTTTATTAACCTCAAGAAGTAGCTTTCGCTGTAATCAGAATCATATTTAATAGATATTTTGAGAAGTTTTTGGAGTTTTTTCGGGTTTTTTCTGCTCAGTCGACATTTAAAATCATTGATTCTGGGATTGCATTACTGCATTTTCGGGTAACAAATAGAACTGTAACTCAATTTGACTAATCTATTCAACAACAATCTTTGGAAAGGCTTTCTTTCCTGATTGAGACTAATGTGCTATTTATGTCTGCTAACCACTTTTCCAAGCTACCTCTAACATAAAAATCCGTCTTGTCTTTCCTAGCCTGTCTTTTTGTGACAATTTTTTAGCATTTTAGTTGCTGTTTCTGTTACAGCACACAATATAAGTCTTACTGTTTGACTGTAATGCAGAATTTGGTTTTTCCATTATTTGGTAAATTCATTACTTACCACTTCTGCTCTGTTAGGCTTTTTCAAATTTGAAGTTGAAGACAAATAGGTACTACAAAAGTCATTTTTTGCATAAGAACGATTTTTATAATGGAGTTGCTACAGTAGCTTGTTTTAGTATGTAAACGTACAATTTGATTAGTCACTTAGGTATTTAAGTAGTTTTTTGTTATGAACCACTTATTATAAAAAATATAAAGCCTAAGTCGTTTTCTTAAAAAAAATAACGTTGTAGTTAGTACATAACATTGCCAGTAATTTACTGGAGGTTGACATTTGAAGATTCAATTTTAATCGCTATTTGAAAGACGGCTACAAAAGTAGAAGAAACGGCTTGAGCTACTTTTCAAAATTAATTTAGGAAAACGTCAAAAGAAAATTTGTTTTCTACAAAGTTTTATTAAAACAAGGAATATGTTTTATCTACTTTCTGTTTGTCCTATTTATTTTCAAGGAAATCTCAAACGGGCCTTTCTTTAAGTATTAGAACAGAACGCTCTCTAGAGTGTCGGAATTATCACTTGAAGTATATGGCTTTTAAAGACATTCGTATATGATTTTCTGATTTACTGCTTAAAGAATGGTGTCTCGGCGGTATTCTTCAATGTGATACAAGAGGAACTTTTGGATTTGGTAGTATTTTGTTGAATGTGGGTTTGCTGAAGCTTGTTAGTAGGTGGAATTGCCGTAAGTCAGGTTTAGCCCCAGAAAAATAAATTTTGTTCTGTTCACTACCGCCATTGCAGTACGACAGATTCTACAAGTAGACCTGCCGACTTGGCTGTGCTAAGATAAAGATCTTCTCGACAAAACCATTTTGAATACAAAGGTCTTCCGTTCAAGTCTTGTTTGTGAAGATTTTTCAAAGAGTTCGCATTGGTCAAAAAAACCTTGTATTCTGGTTGGTATTTTCGTTTTTTTTTTCTTTTTTTTTTAAGATGCAATAACTGAACTGTCGGCATCACAGCACTATTAGTCCATTTTATGTTACTCATACATTGGTCAGTCGTATAACTGGTGTGATTTTCTTCAAAGTGTTTTTTTAAGTTTTTTGCATTTTTTTCTTTGATCTTGCTTTTAATTCTCGTCGCGAGCCACTTATCTGAACAGAGTAGAAAAAAAGAACCAGACATTTAGCTTGGTAGCAAATATCTGCACAGTTTTTGGTAGACTGGAAATGGCAAAAAATTTTGTTTTAAATTTTTTTCTGTACAGATTTTTTTTGTATGAAGTGAAGGCAGAAGAAAAGTTACTTAAAATGTAGTGTTTGATTAAAACGGTTCAATCGCTTAAGGACAAGTGTTGCAAAATATCTAACAACGCGTAATAGAGTTTTTGAATTCCGAGTTTAAAGCTATTACTGTGCCATAGCTGTAATTTAAACTTGAAAGATGTAAAATTAGATTAGAGATTAATTGTTAAATTTTAGATTTTCTGCACAAAGTGAATTTTTTGCACAAAAACGGGTTTGACGTTATTATTTTTTAATGCATTATGGTAGAAAGAGACAGCTGATTGTATCAAGTGACTCTGATCAATCAAGAACAGGGTTTTTTATATATCAAAAAGTGATACACCTAACTTGTTTAAGTCATAAGGAGGTTTTTAAAGCGATTAGAGAAAGCTATTCGTTTCACACACACATTAGTATCAAATAATGAGAAGTTTTTATCAAAAGTTTTTAGAGTTTTTCTGCGTTGCTGCTTTTCTGCCTTAAAAGCAATTAGCGAGCTTATTAAATTTTTAATTTTTTTTGTAATATATTCTCATATATTTTTTTAATTTTATTTGGTACTTTTTTTATTTTGTTCTTATAAGCAATTAAAAATTTAATTTACGCAATTCTCTATTAATTTTACTGAACATTAAAATTGATGCGATACGAGAACTTTAATGTCTCATGCAATGCGTTGATGCATTCACAATTGAGGGACAAGATAGTTGTTCTTACAGGCGATCATGGCAAAAATTATCGCAAACAGCTCTTGGGCAAACGATTTATACAAAAATGACCAATCTAAATGGAAAAATGGAGCAGTTGTTAAACAACGACTCTAATCTTATTGACAGACATAAACGCTATTTTAGCGAACTATTACAATGTGCCGTCGATAATCTTGACAGCACCGAGGAGACACTAAAAGCTTTCTTAGAGCTTATTGGAAAAGGACATGCTGGATTCAAAATCAGGTATTTGCTTTAGTATGCTTTTACAACGGTCCAAACTGAATGATGGATTATGATTGTAGTATGCAGCTTAGATGCTGTTTTTGAATGACTAAGCTGAAACCGCTTTCTGATAATTTTCTCACCACCAAAACTACTTCAAGTACTATTCTTATTTAACTAAAAATTATTTATAGCATTTATATGTTAGCACGAAACAGTATGAAGAAACAGGAGAAAAAGGAAGAAATATAGCACTAATGAGGTGGTTGCAGATGTAAAAAGCATATATAACTTACTGTTTAAAAAATATTTAATTTTCTGTAAGCGAACCAATCAATAAAGAATTGTGGGTTTAAAATTTAAACAAAAATTACTTTTTTATCGTTAAAATTAGCTTTATCAAAAAAATCTACACAGGGCTTTCTTCACCTTTTGTTTGTTTAGACTTTCCTTTTTTCTCAGTATTTTTAAAACACACTAGTGCTTAACGTTGTATAATACATAAATCAAAGAAGAATTTTACGTTCTCTTGACAAAGAAAATAAACATGTAAGTAATATTTTAGTTTTTTGGAGGTATCTTTGATAATAAAAAAAGTGTAAAACTTAACTATAAGGAGATTTTGCGAACACTGTTGTTCTTAAAAACCTTCTTTGTCACTTTATTAGTTCGCATAGTTCGAAAAGGCTTCTTTTAGACATAAAATTATCGATTAATTAGGCATATTATTATATTTTTTTCGTTTTTTTTTCAAATATCTTCTAAATTGCTTTGGATATCTCAATAATCATAAGACAAAAGCTACGCCTGATCTAAAATCTTATAGGAAATTTGACCTACCATCGCTTTAAAAAATTATGCTGCCAAAAATTCTAGTTTGTTACATCTACTTTTACCACTCCAGCTGTGATTTGAAAATCTAACTTCGCCATACCTTACCCGATATTTTATGAATTTTTTAGTCTACCGTTTTGATAAATAATTGAATTAACAAGTAGGAAGGGTCGCTGGAGGCAGAAACGAAGATTACCGGTAAGGTAGTGAAAAAGCAATCAAAATTAACTGACTGCATTGGAGATGAAATAATTACCTGTCGCCATTTCTGCAAAATCTGCCCAAAATTTTCTGCTTTAGATGTTCGTTGCCAGTTGATCATATGAAGATTCTCAAAAACAGTAGAATGAGACGGTGAAAGAAAAGAGAAATACATCTATGTACTTTTGGTTCACTTATAGTCAACAAACAGTTTCGGACTAAACAGAACGATTTTTTTCAGCGCTAAAGATTGGGACACATTTGGTGAAGCGGTCGTAACAACAGTCAAGAACCGAAAAGGTTTATTTAAGTCACAAAAGGAAACCATCAAGGCCTGGATAATCCTAATGTCTTTCATCTCTGATCGTCTAGGATTGGCAACAAAAACGGCGGTTAGCAGTCCACTGGTAACACCAAGGATTCAGATGTTGGCTATGATGTCGTGCAGCGAAGATAAGATGCCTTATAAAGTGTGTATATAGAATTGTATTTAAAAAAAAGTGATTTTAAGACGCTTATATGAAAATTTTTAATCTGTCGTTTTTTAATTTGGCTTTAAAATTGTTGATTTTAACCTGCTTCTCTTCACCGGCACCGTAGTCTCTGGTATCATCTTTTTTTTCTCATTTTTTTCGTTCGTTGTCTTTATTTATACCGCACATCATTCTGATTAGAACGATGACCCAAGCTGTTTGTGAATAAACAAGTGTACAGTAATGAACAAAAAAGAGTAAAATTGTTATTGCTATTTTTTTATAAGCGCAAAATTCTAATTAAGGTTGAGAAAGCGCTTCTGTTAGGTGCAAATTTTAACAGCTTTTTACAATTTTTAACTACACTATTAACCGGTATCTAGTCTACACTTAAATAAACAAAGAGGTCTTTTTCAGTTATAAAAGTTGAGATTTTTATTAAATTAAGAATAAGAGCATTCGAGTTTTGATGAAAAATTTTTGCTCCATTATACAGCTCTCTTTCCACTGCTGTAAGACTGTGGAAGAAAAGCTTTTGTAAGAAGAGTATAAACGTTTGAAAGTGAGAGTAAAAAACAGTACCTTGAAGAAGGTAAGCATAAGAAAATTTTAAAGTTTTTAAAGATTGATTTATCTCGTTTTGCGAACTGTAGTAAACTTTTTGATAGCTTTTCAATTCAAAAGCTTACAGTGCATCAGTGTTACCACCAAATTTCTCACCTAAACCATTCGCACCTCCTTTGTCTTTGTAATGATAAAAGAACGAAATATCAGTGAAAATTGAAGCACAAAAGACAAAAAAAAAAAAAAAAAAAAAAAAAAAA